>PVIW01002440.1:0-219532 GCA_004026585.1 Noctilio leporinus
TCACTAAGCATAATACTCTCCAGTTCCATCCATGTTGTTGCAAAGGGTACAAGTTCCTTCTTTCTTTCTGCTATATAGAATTCCATTGTGTAAATGTACCAAAGTTTTTTGATCCAATCATCCACTGATGGGCACTTAGGCTGTTTCCAGCACTTGGCTATTGTAAATAGTGCCAATATGAACATAGGTGTGCATAGGTTCTTATGAATTGGTGAAGAAACGTGCTGATTTTTAAAAAACATCTTTTATATTTACCTGAGATTTTCTCTACTAATTTTTTGTATCTCTTTCTATATATTTGTTAATCTTTGCAAATAGCTATTTTAAAGTCTTTGTTTACTAACCCCAATGCTTTGGAGTTTAACCTCTATGAATTTCAGTTTTGATTTTGTGTCACATTAATGTTTTTTTTTGCATGTTTACTATGCTTTAAAAAATGTACTGGATATTTTATATAGAATAATAATGACAAGGCTGGTATAATATATTTTGCATTTTATTTACCAGAAAATGTGAGTTGATATCTATGTCTTGCACCCATGCTAAGCAGACAAATTAAATATTCAGTTCCTCTGGTGCTGAGCCATGGCACTGAGAAGACAGCCCTCACTCCTGGTAATCCAGCCCTTAACATTCCACACTGTTAACCACTGTTGAGAGACCCTGGTGTCCCAGCCTTAATGTTGTTTCAGCCTGAAGCCAGGAGTCTTGTTGAGACTTGACTGTCCTTCCACAACAAAATTTGGATAAGGAAAGATAGGTGTGATACCAACCAAAGTTGTCGCATTTTGGGCTTACCACAGACTTCAATCATTCCCATCTGTCCCTGTCATCACCAGTCGCTTGGCTGGCCTCTTGGTAGACCCGGTAAAGTGATTGTTTTTGGCATGTCTTTTCATCCATCTGTCTGAAAGACACAGAATTTGCTCCCCCTTAGGCTGTGAAAGGATTGTATGTTTAAAAATCAGCTTATAAGACGTTCTTCAACAAAGAAAGTAAAGGTCCTCTGAGGTCTTTTACATTCTAGTCATTACTGTTGGTTTTATTTTCTTTTGCTTCATTAATTTATTATTTCCCCCCCACATATTTGTTTGCTTGTTAGTAGTCAGCTTGTGAATAAAAATGTTGCTTTTGTGGTACCTGAGCTTTTCATATGACAAAACACCTCATGTAAGAAGCCCATTCTTTCCTGATGTGAAATACAGGTATAGGAAGCTCTGTGAAGGCTCATTTAGGGGGCTGGAAGAAAGATATAATTACGGACTATTTTAAAAGTCCTCTTTTAATATAGGTGAACTCTATAATAAAAAAATGACTCTACAACATAAGTAGAACGTGGATATTTTTATACTTTAGGTAGTAGAAATAATATGATAGAAGCATTTTGTATTTATTTGAAAACATCTACAAATATCATTGTAAAACATTTCTGCCTCCTTCCTGTGTCCTCCTAAGCTAGGGCTCAGGCATCTGTCTACTGGATGTCTCATTGTCTTTCTCCTTTAGTGCTTAGGTTCCTCTCTCTTTTCTTGGTTACTTTTATACTCATTTAATATCTTCAAATATCTTCATTTTAAAACAGGTAAGTTTCCTTTTCTCATCAAAACAAATTTTCTGTCAGAGCAACCTTTAAATGTATAAAAACAAAACCTTAGGCTAAATAAACACCTCCCTGAAGACAACAGACAGTGAATCAATTAACATCACATCAATATTACCATTTAGAAAATTACCATTTAGAAAAGAGCATGGAGTAAGCTTTCCACTTTTAAACATTTTTTGTTTTTGTTGCAATTTCTGAACTGAGAGCTGTTCAAGTCAAAGTGGCTACAAGAGGGTAAATGGAACTCAGACAGGAACCTGTGTTTTACTACCATGGAGAACTAGAAAACAGACTTTATGGCAAACGTAGACCCTAGACTTTGAGGTGTGAATCCCAGAAATGAGAGATCCAGTGAAGAGCAACACAAATTCTGTGTACAAGTCCTGCTTCATTCTCTTAACCAGGTAATATGACTAGTTAAAGAGGAAAAATAAAGAGAACTTGTATTTAATCTGTTTTTTACTGTAGGAGACAGGGGCTGTTTCTAATTCTAGTTCATGTACATTAACTGCCTCCTTAAAAGAAAAAAAATTATTTGACAAACACGACAGAATGCAGATAGTAATATGCATTATTCACAGTATGTGGTATCAATCAAAATTATTCAAAATGCAAAGAAAGAAGAGACTATACATTGTTCTAAAAAAATGACAGTTAATGAAGTCTAATGTCAAGATGACACAGATGTTGGCACTGGCAGACAAGGTGATCATTATAATCATGTTCAATGAATTGAGAAAAAATCAAGTGGCTTGTAATGAATAATGAATAAAAAGATAATTAGTCTCAGAAGTAAAATAGTAGTGTATTTTAAAAATGCAGATTTTAAAACTTACAGAAAATACTATAATTTTAAAAATCACTCAGTGGACTTGACAACAGACTATAGATACTAGAGGAAAGTGTCTGTGGACTTGAAGATCAATCAGTATAAATTCTGTAATCTTAATAACAGAGACAGAAATTAAAAAAAAAAAAAGATATAACCAAAGTATCCAAGACCGATATGAAAATGTCTAAAATATGTATAATTAAAGTTCCAGAAAGAGGAGAAAGAATATAGGATAGAAAAAATATATTAAGCCCTGACTGGTGGCTGAGTGGATAGGTGCTGGCCTGCGAACCTGAAGGTCGCTGGTTCAATTCCCAGCCAGGGCACATAACCAGGCTGCAAGCCAGGTTTCCAGCCAAGTCCATAGCTGGAGACAGATGAAAGGCAACCATACATTGATATTTCTCTCCCTCCCCTTCTCTCTGGAAATAATAAATAAAACCTTAAAAAAAAAAAAGAAAAAGAAAAAAATATTAAAAAATAATAGCCCACCATTATACAAATTTTTCAAACATGGATGGAAAGGAAAAAACCAATTATATGCTGTCAAAGTGAGATGGACTTCAAATATGAAACAAAGATGAAGTAAAAGCAAATTAATAAAAAAATTATAGTTATAGTACGCAAATAGCATAAGAAGGTGAGTATCAGTTAAAGTGTACTTTAGAGCTTAGTGTGCTCTGATGGGGAAGCTGGTAACAGAGGAAGCTAATACAGAACATAAGGGAAATTATGGTACTTTCCCCTTAATCTTTCTGTGAACCTAAAACTGCTCTAACAAAATAGTAAATAGATAGATAGACAGGTAGATGTATCACTAAAGATACAGAGGGGTATTTCATAAGGGACCAGAATCAATTTATTAGAAAGATATAATAATTATAATTTAATATATGCCTAATAACAGATTTTTTAATATATTAATTAAAATCAGAGAAATATATAATGCCATGATCGTAGTAACTTGTTTTAAAGCCTTTCTCTTATTAAATGCAAAAATTAGATTAAAGAATTATAGTAAAAATATAAAGAATAATATCAATCAACTTGATTTAATTGATATTTATTTATTTATTCATTTTAAAGATTTTATTCATTATTTTCAGAGAATGGCAGAGAGGGAGGAAGAAAGGGAGAAGCATCAATATATGGCTGTCTTTCACCTGCCTCCAACTATGGACCTGGCTGGAGACCTGGCTTATAACCTGGTTATGTTCCCTGGCTAGGGAATTGAACCAGCAATCTTTGGGTTTGCATGCCGGTGCCAATCCACTGAGCCACACCAGCCAGGTCATAATTGATATTTATATAACATTATTCCCGACAAGTTCAGAGAATACATTCTTTTCAAGGATAATAAGCTCACCAAGATATACATTATGATGGTATATAAAACAGTAAACCAAAATCATACAAAACATATTTACTGAACAAGACTAAATGAACAATCAATTATAATATGATAAAAATAAAGTTTTCTAAATGTCTCTAATTAAAAAACATAATTCTAAAAAATCTATGGGTCCAAAAATAAATTGAATGGGATATTAGAAGGTATTTTGAACTGAAAATTAATGAAATAAAATATGTCAAAATGTTTAGATGCATCTATAGTAATCATTAAAGGGAAATTTATAGCTTTATTTAAAAAAGTAAGTTTAAAATAAATGACCTCATGTTTTATCATAAAAAAAGCTATGTAAAAAGTACAAAGTAAACCCAATTAAATACGAGGAACTAATAAAGATAAATAGAACTGAATGAAATATGCAACAGAAAAAACATTAGAGATAGCAAACTAAATTCATATGTATAAAGCAACAAAATTGATAACTTTAAAGATAAGCAGATCAATGGAAATGAATGAAGATGGCTAAAAGATATGAAGAATAAAATGCTTTTTCATTATGAAAAGCCTTTCAGAAAAAACAAACAAACAAAACCTTCTAACCTGAGATAATTCCCTTGATTAATTCTACATTTTAAATGAGGGATAAAACAAATTTAGACATATGAAAGAGAAAACGCTTCTCAACTCTTGAAACCCAATAAGCTCTAATAACAAAATCTAACACATACCTTCCCTTTAATAAAATAGAGACCAATATCCCACATCAATGTAAATCATTATTAAAATATTAGCAATAATATCTAAAACAGAAAAAGTTACTATATTCATACCAAAAGAAATTCATCATATGGATACAGAACTTGATTAAGATTCAGAAATCAATGTAATTTAGCATAGTCATTTCAACAGATTTGAAAAGAAAATTTTTGCAAACTATAAATCTGAGAAATTTCCCTAATATAACAAAAGCCACCATCAAAAACCCTACAGATAAAATTATACTGAGTGGTAAAATAGTGTTTTTTATTTTGTAAGATCAGAAACAAGACAAAAACACTCATCAATGCCACTTCTACTCAATATTGTATTAAAATTCTTCTAGAAATCATAATAAAGCAAGAAATTAAAATAAGAAAGATTGAAAGGAAAACTTGAATAAACTAAGATCCATATTATTTAATATTTTTTTCAACAAACATTTGGGAAATTTAAATTTAAAGGTACTCAATTTTCAAGTGTCAAAAAGGAAAAGATATTTAAGAAAATCCTAGATTATAAAACATTACCTAGAAAAATTAAGGAAGATGTAAATAGGAAGCTATACCCTATTTATGAATGGGAAGATTACACATTATTTAGATGTTGATTCTACCACAACTGATTTATAAATTTAAAACTTCACAATTCTAATCCCAGCAAGGTCTTTTGAAAAAAACATTAAGAAGCTGAATCTAATGTTCATGTGGAAATGCACAAGGCATAGAATTTCAAAAATAATATTTAAAACCAAAAGAAGTTTGTGGACTCATGCTACCTGTCTTTAAGACTTAATATAGAGCTTTGGTAAATAAGACAATATGCTATTAGCAAAGAATAAACAAATAAATCAATCGAACAAAATAGAGAATTCAGAGCACACATGACAGCCATTTGACTTTCCACAAAGCTGCCACTGCAATCCAATGGAGAAAGGAATGTCTTTTTACCAAGTAGTGTTAGTAGAAAACAACCTGATACTGGTATGTCAGCCCTGTTGACATCTTAAATGTACCTCTGTGAAACCTGTGTCTGAATTCTGAACTGTGAAATGATAAACATATGTTGTTTTAAGCCACAATGTAATAATAATTTGTTACATCAGCAAGAGAAAACTGATATACTTATTTTGAATGATAAGGCTCAGGGTTTCCAAAACCTCCTATGTTTCTTTTGTCTCTGAAGGTTTACATGTGTTCCCTTCTCTGCCTGGAACACTGCTCTCTTTTATTCTTATCCTCATAGATATGTTCTATTGATATTTAAAGCCTCATTTTACTCTCCTAGTTGTAACAAAATTAGTTCATCTTCTATGAGCTCATCTAATACTTGGACTTTCCCCCCATTACAACACTTGTCACATAGAATTAAGTAGTTTCGTATTCATACCTATCTTTCTCACTTGCCTGAAGCTATTTGAGGCAGACGTTATGTATCATTTATTATTTCACCACTTTTATCAATCTTAATTCCTGTCATATGGTAGGCTCTCAGTAAATATGTTTGAATAAATGGAAAAGTTATTACAAAGTAAATAAATTAATACTAGTTTGGAAGTTAGTATTTGATTAATTTCATATATGCCTTAAGATTACTGAAGTCCCTTACTCTATCCAACTAAATGTAAAATGAGAGGGGGCTACTTGTTTATGACAGCCTTCAATTTCTCTATCTAGCCAGTTATCTGGCCAAAGATCTCCAGCTCTGTCATCCCAGTCTCAAGATTACTGCTGTTAACAATTAACATGTTTTTAGTTTTTGAATTTCCCTGGACATTAAGTTTAGCTATTAAACCATCTCTTTCATCATCATTCCAAGTCTTTATCAGCTGAGTATTTCACTTTTCCAATGCATAGCTATTTGCATATTTATTTGTACAAAAATGTCCTAAATTTTTAATAATTTAATACACTCAGCCTCTCAAACATAATTACCTGTATACAAGTGAAAGGCAAGCTGCCATTTAAGGGAGTAACATATTGGAAGACAGTAGCTTGGAATTAATTACTCTAGATAGAGGGCATTATATTTTGGGGCACTAATGTTTTTGATGTTTGCTGTAGTGAATTCTAATATTATGAAACCTGTCAGCAAAGAATCAGGCTGAAAAAGTCAGTAATTGGGGCAGTATAATGTTTGGCATTTTTGTTTGGTTTGTTTATTGATTTATTTTTACATTAAGTGAATTTTGAATTTAGTCCCCATTGATTCTAGAGAGAAGGCTGGAGTAAGGAAGAGTAAATGCAACAGTCCACAAAGCCCCATAACCACTTCCAAGTCATAGTCATATATGTTCAACAATTGTAGTAAAATAATACTGAGTCTATCAGAAATAATTGTCAGAAATGTTTCTCAATTGTTTCGAGAGGGAGCTTTGGTGGTTCCATCACATATGCTCAGATGTGTCAATGGTCAGAGGTTTGGATGGATGACTCTGAGTCCCATCTCTATTTATAGGCAAAATTTTGTATGTATGTGTACATTTAAAGGGGAGTCAATTCATACCTTTCATTAAGTACTCATAGGAGACAGTGGCTGCAAAAAGTTACAAACTGTCACACTTAAAACCACTTTGTAAAATTATAGCTCTCAGTCTATTCAATAAATTAATAATACACTAGTATAAATGAAGTACTGTCAAATATAAATTTGCATAATGATCTTTAACATAATTAATAACTCAGTTATTCTTTATAAATGCTTAAGGAAACAAATATCGAGTCAAATTTAAGTTTCCTTTTTCTCTTTATTTTCTTTACTCTGCAGTGAGATAATTAATAACTTAATCTTATCCTAAAATATAAAATGATGTTCTTTTCTCACCTTTTGCCAAGTAATATATCTTGGTAATGATTTTCAAAACTCAAGAAGGTTTTTAGAAAATGATTTCTTTGTTACTGCGTTAAAAAATTCCACTGATGCTTTGACCCCTAATTTAGGGACTGTGTGCCTTCAGGCATCATAAATCTTCATGAGCATGGCCTTCAGATAGAAACCTCATTTGCTGCTTTCACAGGTCCTAGAAAATAAAAGTTTCCTTGTCAGTAACAACCATATAGAAACAGAATACTTTAACCTTTAGAATGTCTTCAATTTCAACGTGCAACAAAATAAAATGAAATATATATGAAGGTAAGTAGATTATAAAAATAAGTTTTCCAATTTTAGCAATTTAGAGTTGCAAAAAGATCTTAACAGAATCCTTGAATCATAATTATTAAATGAAGGTTATTTTCAGTAATAACAAGATACTTTTACAATAAAAGAAAAATCACAAAAATGTAAGCACTATCTTGTAAATTCAAATAAGTATGGTCCAATAGCCTCCTAAATGAGTCTGTCTGGGTTGTGTTTGTTATGAATCTAAGCCAATGATATGTATAAGCTTTATAATCAGAAAGCTTTGATTGGAGATCCAGCTCTACAACTATTCATGTATGTGAATTTTGACAAATGAATTAAGATCTCTAATCCTTAGCTTAGTGTGTTTATTGGAAATAGTATGTCAATCTATTTCCATAGTATGTCAATCAATAGAATGTCTTTTGGTGACATTTAATTTTGGAGATTGATATTACAATACATTGTAAAGTATAAATATGTAAGATCATATCAAAATTGCCTTTGTTCCCTTTAGAGAGGACTCTCTTCTTTCAATATTATGTTATTTTTAAACCTTTGCATTCTATTTTGACTATTTATTTTGTCTCCTCATCTACTCTATAAACTATTTAGTGTTAGTTCCTGGTATTTATTGAATCCAACATGATGCTTAACAATCAAAGGGGCTTAAATAATTTATATGCTTCAGTGGCAACATAAATACACTTGCTAAACTATTATTTACCTTATTAATTCACCATTGACCATGGTAGTATTTCTTCTAGTTGAACATGAGTAAAAATGTATCCCAGTTAACTTTATTTGGAGGAAAAGTGTCTTTAAAACTTGCATTTACATAAACAGTGAATTTTTAAAAAATGTGTCCTTTCTTCTCTTTGGCAACATATTCACTTATAAATACTTTAATTCTAAGATAAAGCTAAATAATTTTTTCTATAGAAAGGGAAAGAGGAATGTTAAATTCTACAAATACTCCTTTTCTTACCCTTTCATTGTGGATAACATTATGATCATGCTCATAGTGACTACAATTTCCTGATTGCATAGTAGGTTACACCAGTACCGATCACTGTTCATGTATTATGTCATTGAGATTGAGTGTCTTTGTAACAACAGTTTATGATAATGATTCTAATTTTTACTTATTTATTTTTAATATTATATTTATTATTTTTAGAGAGAGGGGAAAGGAGACAGGCACAGAGGGAGAGAGGGAGACATCAATGTGTGGTTGCCTTTCACCTGCCTCCAGCTATGGACCTGGCTTGCAACCTGGTTATGTGCCCTGGCTGGGAATCAAACCAGTGACTTTTGGGTTTGCAGGCCAGGGCCTTACCCATTGTGCCACCAGGCAGGGCTGATTCTCATTTTTAAAGATCAGGAAACAGAGATTAGAAATGTTAATTTGTTTATTAAAATAGAGATAAGTCAACTTGACCAATGAAAGCCATCTTGAAGAGAATAGAATCATTTACAAACATCAGTCAAGGAAGTTGTGCATATAAAAATGTGTTTTTAGAGAGAAGATAAGAGGCTATAAAATGTTAAGTTCTAGGTTTGGAGTGGAGAAAACCAGTAATGAATGATCATTATTAAAGAAGAAATACAGTTTTATTTAAAGTAAATACAACTTGAAAATGTGTCTACTATTTTTATTTGCTTTTGAGTGGTTTTCTTGGCTCCCAGGATGAATTCCAGGAAAATGGCGGCATCTTGATGATACATATGATTCACACTCCCTGCTGAAATAAATCACCTAAAAATGTACAGTTTTAGAATTACATCTTCTGAACTAGAAGCCTGGGGTGAGTACAAGCCAGAATCTTTGAGGAATTTGGCAGTTTAAGTATAGATAAAATCAGATGGAAGAGAACAAAATTCTGGCACATAGGATATTTCTCACAAGTAAGATTAGACCTTGCAGGAAGAAACATAAAACACTAGTCCAAAAAAACTCAGAAGAAGGGAAAGAAAGGAAATCTAATGAAGTTCTGAAACCTACAAATAAATCTTCATTTCAGTCCTTTTATCTGCTATCAGTGAGCAGAATTTAAGAATGGATGTGGCATCAAGGAGCAGGGTTGAGGCATTTCCAATGAACCAAAAGATTATGGTAGACACCGTTGTCAAAGCAAAAACTACACCAGACAAGAAAAATAGGCAAGAAAACATTTTAAAATTTTATTGCAATAGGGTAGAGAGGCCAATCTGAGCACTTATTTAAACAAAAAGTTAAGAGGGACTTTAAGAGCTGGAATAGGGAGAACTTAGGCCATCTGTGTTTGTTCATTGGTTTTTCCCAAATAGAAAGCACACTTCCTCATATCATCATGACGGAAGGTAATTTTACATCTGAGAGCAAAGCACTCACTAAAGTTGGCTTCCATTCTCCCATAGGGGACAGGAAATAGGACGCTACCTGATCAATAATTACATTTTGGAAAAATGAGCCCTAAGTACTGAAAGGTATTTCTGAATTTTGTTGATTTATGTATTTCCTTTTAATCTTATTTTTAATTAAAAAATTTTTAATTTATTGGGGTGCTATTGGTTTTCAAAACCATACATGTTTCAAGTGTACAACTTAATAAAACATCATCTGCACTTTGCATTGTGCACCTATTGAAAAGTTACATCTCAGAAGTGCAAGACAAGATACTTTACAATTGTTTTCTAAAGTAAATCCTCTAAGAAAAATATCTACAGTCAAGATGATTCTCAGCTAAAGTTTATCCAAGCTAAGAGAAACATTTAGGCCCATTTTAGTTACAGGTTAAGAAACAGAACAAAAAATTTACAATATAAAAGCAAGAATTCCCCCTTAGTCTAGTATGTTAGATTTTCCTGTTCTGCATTTTTGTCCTCAAATGTTGTTTTACAGTATTAAACCCTTGAATTCCTTTCTTTTTTATTTATATAATTTCTAAATTGATTACATTAGCCCTGATATTATTATTTATATGCTGACAATTTTCAAACAATAATATTTATACATTCAAAGAAAAATGTTTTGTTCCAAACCTCTAAATTAAGTGTTTACTTTTTGCTTGCCTTTGCTGAAATACACACACACACACACACATACACACACACATTTACTTAGGTGAAAACAAACGAAATGAGAAGAAGCAAACACAAGAATATAAAATAACAAAATAACCAAAGGGTTGCATCAGAGAACTGCTATATGCACAATTGTAGGGAAATAGGAAATTGTTATTGTTTCTTTAAAAAGATTCATTATGAAAAGTAATGTAAAAATAAAAACTAGATAGGGATATCCAGATCATCCTAGTAAAACTGTAGAATTAGTGTTACTTTGAGAGCATACTTTTAGAGAAAATAAATATTTGGATTTTGCCATTCATACACAAAGAGTAGCATTCCATGTACATAGTTCTGCATTTTGCTTTTTCTTAACCATATATCCTGGATATCTTACTGTATCACTTTGAAAAGCAACTGCTCATGTTGCATATTTTATTGGGCAAATATATGTTAATTTTTAGGACTGGTTTTCTATTGATGACCCTCTGATATTTTTTCTTAAATGTCTTACTATAATAAAAATGCAATAATATGTACATAGTGTTGTACATATATCATTTCTTTTTTTTTTTTTAGATTTTATTTATTATTTTTAGGGAGGGGGGACAGGAGAGAGGCAAAGAGGGAGAGAGACACCAATGTATGGTTGCCTTTCACCTGCTTCCAGCCACAGACCTGGCTGGAGACCTGGCCTGCAACCTGGCTATGTGCCCTGGCTAGGGAATCAAACCAGTGACCTTTGGGTTCTCAGGCCAGCTACTTATCCACTGTGCCACCAGCCAGGGCTCATATATAATTTCTTATGCTCATAGCTGTGTCTGTAGAAAATTGTAACATTGTAATTGCTAGGTCAAGGAGTAAATGCATTTGTAATTTTATTTTTATATTGGGTTGGCCAAAAAGTTTGTTCTTTTGTTTTGTTTTTGTTTTCCTTAAGATGACTCTAGTAGGTCTTATTGTCTTGAACTTCATTCAAAATAATTTTGTTAGATAGTAGGGTGACAGCTGTTATATTAGCATGTATTAAAAATAAAAATCAAAGTTGCTAAATTTTTGTGTAGTCATTTTAATATTGAAGATGGAAGAAAAGACAACATTTTTGGCATATTATGCCTTATTACTTCAAAAAAGGTAAAAATGCAACTGATAATCAAACAAAAATAGGATTTGTGCAGTGTATGGAGAAAGTGCAGTGACTGACTTAACGTGTCAAAAGTGGTTTGCGGAGTTTCGAGCTGAAGATTTCTTGCTGGACAATGCTTCATGGTCAGGTAGATCAGATGAACTTGGTAGCAATTATATCAAGCCATTAATTGAGAACAATCAATGTTATAACCAAATGGGAGATTGCTGACATACTCAAAATATTCAAATCAATAAAGTTATTGATGAAAATAAAAGAATGTGTTTTGTTTTACAGAAAAAAAAACATATAGACATTTTGGCCAACCTAATATTTAAAATTGCTCTCCATAGCTGTTACTTCATTAATGATTAAAAAAGAGATTAATCATTTAACTTAAAATTTTTGAAGGAAAATCCAAATAAGCAACATCAAAAAAGGAATAAATTCATTACATGGTAAAATGGTAGAATTGATATGTACATTATGACCTAATTCATTAAATCTAGAAGTAATAATTAGTTAAAAATCATGATATGCACAATAAAAAGAAGCATTCACTAGATTTATGCTGGTATATACTTAATAGACTATATGTGATTGTTTACTATTGGATTTGAGTATTTTCATTAAATAATTCAGATGCTATTTTGGCAATATAAAGATGATCAAGTTTATTGAAGTAGAAATAGAAAGTTGAATTTAATAAAGTATAAAGACTTTAAGTAATAATTGGTAATATCCTTTGGAAGTGACATTGCTAGTTTTTAAAAATTTACATTTAGATAGCCATTGTTCCACTACTAGAGACCTTTCTTATATACTTACAGATGCATTCAAATAGATATCATTGCAAGATTTTAAATTAAAATAAAAACTTAAAATACACTAGACATTGTGAATAGGTGCCTTAAATAAGCCACCCAAATATTAAAATATAAGCTCTTGTGTGGGCATGGATCTTTTGTTTTGTGTCATTTTTGTACAGTTTTATTAATAGCATGTAAATCAGTGCTTACACATAGTTGGCCTTCAATAAATATTAAATGAATAAATATGATGAAATACTATACTGTCATTAGAAATAATAATTTAGATGTTTTTAATTATTATTATTTTTAAGATTTTATTTATTATTTTTAGAGAGAGGGGAAGGGAGAGAGGCAGAGAGGGAGAGAGACATCAATGTATGGTTGCCTTTTACCTGCCTCCAGCTGGGGACCTGGCAGGAGACCTGGCTTACAACCTGGTTATGTGCCCTGGCTGGAAATTGAACCAGCAACCTTTGGGTTTGCAGGTGGGTGCCTTATCCACTGTGCCACCAGCCAGGGCAGAATGTAAGTTCTTGAGGGTCACTGAAATACTATACTGTCTTTAGAAATAATAATTTAGATGTTTTTAATTATTATTATTATTAAGATTTTTATTTTTTAAGAGAGAGGAAGGGAGAGAGGCAGAGAGGGAGAGAAGCATCAATGTATGGTTGCCTTTCACCTGCCTCCAGCTACAGACCTGGCTGGAGACCTGGCTTACAACCTGGTTAAGTGCTCTGACTGGGAATCAAACCAGAGACCTTTGGACTCACAGGCCAGCACCTTATCCACTGTGCCACCAACCAGGGCTTACTTTAGATGTTTAAATAATAAAATTGATAAAATTTCATATATTTTATGTGAAAATGAATGTTTCTTTCATTTTCCCCATGTTTATTAGTTCTAAGGTGATTCTAATACACCAATGACAAAAGTCACAAACAAAAAGCATTTATTCTTTTATCAATTTTAAAAACTTCCTATGGCCCAATATTTTCATAAATGATATGAAATAATAAATAAGACACATAATACTACAGATAAGAGTTTTAATATATAGTATTCCATAACAGAAGTGTACCACAGTTTTTTATTGACTCATCTATCAATGGACACTAAGGCTGCTTCCTAATCCTGGTGATTGTAAATAACACTGCAATGAACATAAGAGTGTTTATATGTTTTTGAATTAGTGTGTTGAGTTTCTTTGTACCTGTACAGCATTATGCTAAGCGAAATAAGCCAATCCAAGAAATACAAGTACCATATGATTTCAGTCATATGTGGACTCCAATGAACAAAATGAACTAACAAGCCTAATAGAGACAGAACAATAGAGAGCAGGCTGACAGCTGTGTGTTGGGGCAGGTGTTGGGTCTGTGTGGGGGTGTGGGGGTATTTAGAAAAAGAGAGAAAGAGAGAGAGAGAGAGAGAGAGAGAGAGAGAGAGAGAGAGAGAGAGCAAGAGAGAGCATCATAGACACAGACAACAGTGAAGTGATTGCCAGAGGGGAAGGTAGTGTGGAGAGAGGTGGAGTAAGGTCCAGAGGATAAGTGGTAATGAAATGGAACTCAACTTAGGATGGTAAAAACACAATACAGTGTACAGAGGATGTGTTATGGAATTGTGCACCTGAAATCTGTATGCTTTTGTTAACCAGTCACCCCATAAAAAATGAAAAGAAAACATTAATATATAAATTTTTCTTAAAAATCATTGACCAATATTAAGCCAAATACAAATGGCTGTATGTTATAGATAGGTAATCTTGACAGAAGAAATATAAATCAGAAACAAGGTGTAAAAATTGTACTATTTATTAATAATCAAATAAATATTACCTAATAAATTGATGTTTTAAATTTGTGAATTTTAGGATCAGAGGACTGTCTGAGTTCTGGCTCAATCACCTACTACTTAGATATATTTAATTGATTTCTTTATGCCTTCTCTATAGTTTGTTGTAAAATAAAGCAATGTTACATATCTGTGTTGTTAAAGATCAAATGTTAAAAGCAAGAATGAACTAAAGTTCCACTTCTACCTCAATAATTAAATTAAGTTGGCCTTTGAATAGCCAAATAATATACAAACTAGTTGAATAATATTTCTTAGTAATGCAGGGCTTAAGATCACTCATTTCATATGTGATTGGTTATCATCTCATATAATGAACATACATACATTGGTGATAAGAACAAGACTTACTTCTGCATGTGCACAAGTATATTTTAGATTTTAGAACTTTTGTTATGTGGTTTTGTTAAAATTATAAAGTTGGCTAAAGTTTAAATTATATAATTATTTTGATTAATAAAATGCTGTAATAAACAATAATTTTGTAATATTTAAACTATATAAAAATGTTAAAAATACTAAAAATGCTTTTAGGCTGCATGCCTACAAAGGAATGTTTAAAATTCTTACATTTATATAATATTGCAAAGTAACATAATAAAAATTAGATCTTTATCATAATATTAAATGTTTATAATTGTTTTGGGTATTAACATACTTAACTAAAAATTTAATCTTTATAAATTGTACTCAATGTTTATTTCTTAAATTTTATTTATATTTTAAGTTTTCCAAGAAGTCTTATATGAGTATTCTTTGCACTTTAAGGGTGAAATAAAAGCAGGATGCCAACTCTGCCATCTTAAAACTCTACTGTCATGTCCAACAATAACTATGATTAATCATCTCTACCCAGACACAATAGAGTAAGAAAAAAGAAGAAAATTCAGAACAAAAAATATTCAAATCATATTTCATGCTTACTAGTTAAATGTTAGAACCATAGACTTTACAAGATTGCTTTAAAAAATTCTTATAGTTTTGCATTGTAAAGCTAAGAATTTAAATAAAAACTTGACTTTTAAATAACTACTAGAGTCCATAGTAGTTTTTAATAATTGAGAAAAAACTTTTTTCAAGCTATGAAGCTTATGAACAAAATTCCTTCTAGAAAACATGTTACTGAGAAAATCCTTTTTCCAAAATAAATTCTGTTCTGGAAAAAAAAAAGTAATATTATTAAATATTCCAGTTTAAAATGGACATATGGTCATTGTTACAATTAGTCGTCATAGGAAAAATGTAGCAGCTGAAGTTTTGAGAAATTGCTATTTCAAAAAACTTAATTTTGTATACTCAAGTTTTTAATCGTAAAATAAGAACAAAATAAAATTCTAAACTTAGCTATCTTTTCCAATGAAATTTCAGTACTAATCTGCTTTGGTGATATTTAACTTTGACTTCAGTCAGGGTTGATTTTGATTTTAGCATTTAGCCATAAATATAAACAAGTTGGTTTCCATTAAAAGGGGGATTTAGAACGCATATTTTTTTATGTGGAATGTTTTAGCAATTGTTAAGTTACAAGAAACTAGTATGGAAGAACCATGGACATAGACAACAAGAGGGATTGACTTGGGGTGGGGGAGGGAAGGGGACAGAGGAGAGTAAAAAGGGGATGAACGTATACAACAATAAAATTAAATTTAAAAAAAAGCAAGTTATCTCTCTAGATGCTTTATCACATTGTAATTCTGTTTTACACAAATATAAATATGTGTTCCTAACTCCTGTTGAAAACATTATATAGAAAGAGAAGAATAGACCTTGAGATTCAGAAACTGGCCTCACACAAGCTGCAACATATCAATGATGTTGGACTCTAGCCAGACATTCTCAAGAGGGCCATGGTGCTGTCATGGGTCCTCATGAACCCAGACAAGTTCAAGGGACACTAATAACATCAGATAAGGTCACCTTGTGACTGGGATAGAGTGAACTCAAACATACAAATGGTACTGCGTCCAAGTTTGGGTTAAGCATAGTCACAAACAAGGTCGCTGTGCAATCTGTAATATGAAACAACCTCCTCTCCTGCCTGATATGAGTGACTGTGTTTTCCTTACAGTTTCCACCTCACCAGCATTTTTCTTTTTTCTAGATGGGGCTGACCAAGAGACCCAATCATGTAACTAACTCTCCTCACAGCATCTAGGCCAGAGCAAATCCCAGCTTCCTGAAACCTCCCCCAAAGTTACTTTCCCCAAATCGGACAAATCCTAACACCCTTTAATTGAGACCCCTCATGTTGTTTTCCATTAGTGTGTGCTCTCCCTTGTTACAAGGCATAACGAACCTGGATTTATAGAACTACAAGTATGTCTCTGGAGGTTTGGGCTGGAGGTATTGACCATTTCCATAATATTATATTCCAAAACATTATATTATATATAAATGTCTTTTTGTAAATTATGTATAAAAATAATGTGATAAACATTTTAGTTTTAATTTAATTTTTCTTAATAAGTGATAATTTTATTTAAAAAATCAAATATATCTCTGTTGGAAATTTTGTAAGGAATTTATTGAGAAAATTCAGCACAGTACTGTGTACCCATAGGAGGAATTTCTTTTAAGCATCGGTATTCTGAATAGCTGTGGTATTAAGGACACTGTGTACCATACTGCTGCTGCTAATATCTCACCATACTTTATAGTCCTTTTTAATAAAGTAGGTAGTTGCCATACATTTTATCTACTGATATTACCACTAGCTTCATCTTATTTAGAACGGTCCTTATTTTCCTGTGATCTTACTTCTTAAATCATGTAAAAATATGTTCATGATGATTTTTTCATATGCAGCCTTATATCAACTTGGTTGGAAAATTGATTACAAACAAAATAAAGTTAATCATTGTTTTTGGTTGAGAGTATAAAAATGGCATTATTTATCAAAGTGGGAATTTGACCTTGAGACAAATATTATCTCAAGGCCATCCAGCAGCCTTGTAAAACTGGAAATCAAATAAGGAAAATTGATTGAAATAAGGATAACCTGTTTATTTTATAAATAATAAGAATATGTGCATGTGCACAAATACATATTTACTTATTTAAGATAAATTTAAGTACTGAACTCAATTTACTGATATGAGTTCTATTATTTTAAGTACTTAGGGTGTTCATCTTTTTCTTATAACAAGTATTTTTACTGTTTAATTAGTATGTAATAAAAATATTTTTATAATTTAATGTTAAACAAGTGCTAGGATTAGATTGAGTTTCTGAAATAATGAAATTCATATCCTTGTATTTTGTTGTGTGACAGACATAAGTCAACATGTTGCTTCTTAGAATTTGAATTTTATTGCAAGACTTCAAGAACCCACCACCCAAATCATATTCTGTCACCACATACTTGACCCCCTTCACCCTCCACTATTCCCTCACCCACCTTTCCTCCCATAACCATCATACTCTTGTCTGTCTCTGACTTTTCATTTGTTTCTCTTGCTTATTTGTTGCTTTCATGTGAACAACTACTCTGAGTCCCAGCTAATTTCACATAAATCTAAAAGTTCTCTATTCTGAGAATAATTAGTTGAATTTAAATCATACAACCATGGTCAAATATATTATTATTTAAATTGCAGCCCAATTTGTTTTAATTCACAGAGTTAATTCAGTTTTTAAAATAAATCTTAAGTGTGATCCCATATTATAAAAATAGCAACTTTTACAAATAATACAGTGGAAACTTTTACCTCTGGGGAGATGAATTAGCCATATTGGACCCTATTCCTCCAGCTAAGCACAACATAAATTCCTAAATATTATATATAGAAAAACATATGACTCTATGTAGTTTAGATACAGAAAAAAAACAATGAAATGAATAAGATAGACTAGCTAGAAAACTCAGAATTCAAATAATAACAGGTGGTGAATCCCTTGGAATTCTTTTTCTATTTTTTGCATCACAACCTTGAGATAAAAATCCAAGAACTCAAAAATACAAATGAGCACAATTTTTTAAAAAAGTTCTCCCCCACACAACACACACACACACACACACACACACCAGGGCACAATTTTAAAAAAGCTCTTGGCCCTGGATGGTAGTGGATAAGGTGCCAGCCTGAGAACCTGAAGGTCACTGGTTCAATTCCCCAGCCAAGGCATATACCAGGTTGCAAGCCAGGTCTCCAGCCAGGTCTGTAGCTGGAGGCAAGCGAAAGGCAACCATACATTGATGTTTCTCTCTCTCCCTTCCTCTCTCTGGAAATAAATAAAATCTTTAAAAAAAAAAAAAAAAAAAAAAAGCTCTCCCCCACACAACACATACATACACATACACATACCTGGTCACAAACAATAAATAAAAAGTTCCCCACACAACACACAAAAATACACATGCACACACACCTGCTGTCTCCAGACATAGGACCAGGAAAGGGCAACATAACAAGACAGAAAACTTTCAGTCAATCACCTCTCTGCTCCAGCCAAACAGCCAAACAACACAGACTGTGACCCTACACTGTTCATGCCAGTTGAACTGTCATTCAGTGTGATGCTGTCAAAGACGGAGCTAGAACTTTCAATCCAAAGAGGTGATAAGAAGGCTTGGACCAACCCACAGTGCCAGTGGAGACCCCAAGTGGAGAAGGAATTCCCACCTTCACCTGAAAACAAGAAGATGCCTTTCTCCACTAGGAAAGTGTCAGAGGAGGCATGGAGGAGAGTCAGGAATTTTGCAACCACCAAGTAGAAATGAGGCTACCTTCTGTCCTCTTGCTCCCTTGGGTCAGTGAAGGCCACCTGAAGAGGAATAATTAAGCACTTTTCCTGCTTTCAGCTGCAGAAGCATCAGCAGAGTTCCAATGGAGAGCTGGAAACCAACAGTAACAAGAACTTCCTCCTCCTTTCAGGTGTCAACAGAAGTTGAGTTAGAAACCTGGACTTTTACTGCCAGCCTGGGCCAGACAATAACTAGGCAGTCCCTCTGCCTCCCTGTGCTGGAGCAGGGCTGTAGGAAACCAATTCAAATGGGAGGTGTAAAAAAGAACATCCAGAGACTCATAACATAATTCATAAAATGTCTAGGTTTTAATAGGAAACCAAATATCATGTCACAAACCAGGAAAATCTGATACTGAATGAAAAAAGTGCAATACATGCCAACCCAGAGAATACAGAGATGCTCAATGACTATAGAATAAAAAAGGAATGAATGAATAAATGGAGAGGAATAAATGAGTGGCAAGATGATTTAGCTTTCTGACAATTCAGACACCATCAAGATGGGTACAACTTCTTACTAAAGGGAATATGAAGACTTTCATCTGCAGGATTTACACTAAAATTTTAAGTGTATGTGCTACGGAATCTCTTTGTTTTTTAGGGGAACAACTGTCAGGAAAGTAAACTGTGTTTCTTATTTTCTCAGAAGCTACTTTATGATGGAAATGGAAATGCAGAGTTGTGTAAACCCAGAGTTCATAGGTGTCTTCTTTTGTTCCTCAAATACAGAATTTTCTTCCACATAAGTTGATTAGGTTTTCAAACTCAAAGAAAATTAAAATTTTCTTTGTCCTCACATATGTGAGTCACATATGTGACTATGTCACATAGTCTTCAAATATGTGACAAACATTAAAAAATAATGGTATCATTTCAGGATTTAACAGAAAAATTTCCAGATTTTAGATAGTTAAAAAATGTAGACCTATGTAGTTTCCTCACGAATTAATTGTTGGTGTCTGGCATGGTCCAAACCCATGCTACTCATCTCTCTGTTACAGAACTCAGCAAGTGCCCCTGCCCAGGAATCTCCTGCTTGATCTTAAAGCTTCGCTCTTTTGGCAAAGCCTAGCCTGCTGCAGAGAGTCACTGGGGATTCGTTAAAATGTAGATCCTGGGCAGAACCTCCAAATTTCTGACTCAGTAAGCCTGGGGTGGGGCCCAAGAATTTGCATTTTTAAGTTCCCCATGATGCTGATGCTGTTGGTCCAGGTGGTCCAGAGACAATACTTTTAGCAGCTCTGCCTTAGTATAACATTTTCTTCTTCTTCTTTTTTTTTTTTTTTTTTTTTAATTTTATTCATTATCTTTAGAGAAAGTCAGGGAAGAAGGAAGAAGGGCAGAGAAACATCAACGTATGGTTGCCTTTCACCTGCCTCCAGCTACAGACCTGGCTGGAGACCCAGCTTGCAACCTGGTTATGTGCCCTGGCTGGGGAATTGAACCAGCGACCTTCGGGTTCAAAGGCCGATGCCAATCCACTGAACTACCAGCCAGGGCTAGTGTAGCATTTCTTAAATGTGGAGTCATAGTCATTAAAGATTTACCAAATATTCCAAACCAAATCTAATGATATTTCCCCCATAAAACCAATTAAAGTAGGTTATTTATAGATTCCGTTTAATGTAACTTTGTTTATTCTGGCAAGAAATTATTTTAAAAATGTTTCCCAATCATGAAAACCAGGGAACTAGAAGCACTAGTATCCAAGTACTCATGATTTCAAATTCCCCACTTAGAAGCATCATTCTTTAACTATCTTAACATTTTTGGCCTATAGGCTATGCCATATTGTAATAAATACACGCATACATGTCTATATTTTAAAAACTATTTTTTCAATTTTTGTTTGTTTTAAAATAAGATAGTCTATAGTTCAAATTATGATCATTTTATCACAATATATTTGATGGCCCCTGTTTTTTGTGCTGTCCAATAAGTTCTAGTTATTATCAGAGCCCAGAAGTTCTGGTACATACTTCACCAATGCATTACAAATTACCACATGCTTTGTAATCAGATAATCCTAGAAAAAACTATACAAAAGCATTTAACCCTATTCTACTTAGTAATTTTCTCTCTGATAAAGGTAAGCTGATTCAGTACACCTCCCAGAATACATTTTCATGATAGGTAAATTGATTTCTCTTGTTAGTTCTCACAGTACATTAGTTTTTACTTTTTAATAAGAACAGTTTCTTTAAAAGTGTATTCTATAAGTGTGTCATGCAATTAGGCTGTCTTTATTTGGATACAGGCATTAGTTTTTCCCTGTAAGGTGCATTTCATTGCATTCTGGACAAGAAGAAATCTTGTAAGTCACTGTAAACCCAGATATGGCAATGTTTCAAAAGCTTTTAAAGTGTCTTTCTAAAATATTTGTGGGAGACATGGATGTTGGTGGTTTTATTTTAACACCTTATGGCCTTTTTCCATAGTTCTTTGGTTTCTTTTCTTCTCTTTGGAGATAATCAGATTTTGCAAAAACAATTCTGGGGCTTGCCTGAAGTGCTGTGAAGTGATCAGTGGAGTCAGGGAATTATATCCTGTTTTGAAGGGAATTGTTTATGATGAGGTAATTTATACTTGAAGTGGGCGGAAGGGAGCTGGGCCTGTAATTAGGAGGAGAGACATTGATCTCCCAGCAGCACATGGGCAGAACCCTGAAGCCAGGCTAGGGCAGGTGTAAACAAGTTGGCCAAGGCTGAACCTGGGCTTGTTTCGGGGCCAGGTGATTGTTGCCAGAACAGTTGGCTCAGGAAGGTAGGAAAAGCAAATTTGAGTACAGCTGTCTTCTCTCCTTCTAAGTAGTTTGCTTCACAGTCTCTATACCTTTTTTTTTGACTTTCTGTACATGAACAAACCCTATTATTTTGTAGGATTTGAAATTTTTGAAGAGTGTAACAATTTTCTGAGATGAGCACAGTATTTTTTTTTTTTTCAAACTAGCACAGCAAAATGATCTGGCTAGAAGTGTTTAACCTACGATTTCTCACTGTTATCTCAGATGATATATAACGAAAAATTTGCATTTTCTCCTATGAAAATGGCCTGTCACTATTCTTATATGTTGATGTTTTTAAAATATAAAATTGTCTCTGGAAAGCAATTATAGGAAAGGGAAAGAGAAAAGAAAGAGGCAAGGAGCCAAGGAGGAAGGAGGAAGTAAAAATGAAGCCAATTTCTCTGGCGATTCAAAGAGAACCCAGGCAATTACAGATAGAGGAGCTATTTACAAGGAAGTGTCAAAGCAAAAATTGCATCAGATGAAATTAAACAGGCAAAAAATGATTTTATTCCAGGCTATTGCAGTAGAGGGAAGGAATCAGAACTAAATATAAACTCCACTCCACTGCAACAATAGCTAGACGTATTCTTAAGGACCGAGTGAACAAGTGAAAAGGTACTGAATGATATTGGAGGCTGACTGACTGATCTGTGAGATATGATGAGCACATTGACTTATTTCTGAGTTGGAAATAATTTTTTTCTCTGTGATTAGGCCATCTGTGTTAGCTAATTGGTGCACAGTGAAGTCAGGTTCCTACCTTCCCAGGAGATAGAGACACTCACTATCTTCCATGATGATTACATTTCATGATGTCTCCCAGACCCTTGAGAAAGTACTCCTGGGTTGTAAATCTGGTACAAGGTTTTTAAACAGGTTTACATACATCCAAAGGGGCAGATAAAGGATTTGGAATTATAAGTTATATAAAGAGAATGTTCTAAGAAAAGTAAAGCCAGGGAACTATAGTTATCAAGCTGTAGACAAAGTTAGAGCCATTAGAAGGATGGTCTCTATCATTTGATAAACTTAGGCCTTGGGTTTTTTCAGTTCAACAAAATGAGCTAAAAGCCAAGATGCTCTTTACCCCAAAGTAGCACCAAAGGGGAAATTTCAGTGAACATTCCCTTTCAAACCGGAAGATGATGGCAGGCAATTACAACGAAAGGAATCTTCACATGAGAAATCTAACTTCTGGGGGCTCTCAGCATTTGCCTGTGATGTAGGTCTATCCTTTTTATATCAAAAGCATTTTACCTTCATTGTAAAGCACAGGCCAGTTATGTCATGCACACTATTACTGTGCAAGGCTTCAGCCCAAATGCCTTCTCTAGTCTCGAATCCTCTGAACCAAGATAGATTGCTGGTACTACTTTACTCTAAGGTCTTAATTAGCAGTGGAACTGCCTGAGCCCCCTTTGCAGTAGGTGCCTCCCTGATTCACTTGGTTTCCTACCACTCGGATGACATCAGAAGAGTCATGGTCCCTCTAGCTTGTGGCAGATGACACCACTCATTCTATCTCATGAGCAGGATTCACACTTTGCAATCATCTCTCTGAGTGCTCTAAACTTTTAAAATAAGGTTTTCATACTAGCCATTAGAGGGGCCAACTATAGCTAACCCTTTTATGAAGAATGAATTCAATATAATAACCCTTGCAAAAATTCCTACAACTGTGTCTGCCACAATTTGTGATCTAGAAAGTATAGTAATATTACTATTTGCTGTCTTCCTCTTTTCTATTAAGGACTGGATAGAGACTAGAAAGTGATGTGGACAGAGGATAGTGAGTCACATATATCATAGGCAAAGGACTAACAACTGCTCTTCTTATCTTAATTTAGGGCTTTTGCTCCCCCAATGAATGTGTGGTAAAACAGTCTTCTTGGGCTAGCAAATGTAGAGTATCCAATAAATACAAATGTGTGTCTGACCAAGTATCACAGATATAATATCAAACTTTGTGAAGCATGTTTTAATAGAGAAAGGCAGTAAATATAGTTGCCATCAGAGTTCACAGCTTTGTAGAAGAGAAACCACCTAAGTTATGTGTCTTTGTTCACTAGCTGACATTAGAATAAATGGTAATATAGTGAGATATCATCTCACACACCCACTCACACATATCATCACATATATATTATAATTTTCTCCCTTTGGTCTATGTTGAAATCCTCTTTTTCTAAAAGGGTCACATGCTCTTTCAGGAATATGCCAGTCCCTAAAAGAGAATGAGTAAGAAGAGATGTTGAGAAGCTCTGAGCCCAAGTCTTTTTTTTTTTTTTTAAGATTTTATTTATTATTTCCAGAGAGGGATAGGGAAAGAGGTAGAGAGGGAGAGAGACATTAATGTGTGGTTGCCTTTCACCTGCCTCCAGATCTGTACATGTGCCCTGACTGGGAATCTAATCGGTGACCTTTGGGTTTGCAGGCTGGTGCCTTACCCACTGTGCCACCAGCCAGGGCCCCACTGTACCACTAGCCAGGAGCTCAAGTCTTAAATTTACATTGCAATTGTCTGGTCTCTCTCTCTCTCTCTCTCTCCCTCTCCCCACTTTCTCTTATCTTTAAGTCTTACAGTGAAGAACCCACACTTCTGAAACAGAGAGAGAAGCCATACTTGTCCTCAATTCAAATCATTTATATTTTTAAAATCCATGATTGTAATAAATATTATTTTTTACAGCACTAAGTTTGGGGGTGAGTTTTCACAGTTAAGTGATAGCAAAGGCAATGAGAGTTGTGGCTGGTATAGATTTTAACTATTTCTGTTCTTTAAAAGCCTATGTAAAAAGAGCTGGGGTCTTTTTCATGCTGGAAAATGCAGTACTGTGAAAAGAAAGGCAACAGGCTAAGTAAACGGTCACAGATGGAGACTACAGTTGCACACATGGTAACCAGAGAATCTAGGAAACAATAGAAATCACTTAACCTGAACACTTCCCAATTCGCACATTCTGGTTAAAACTGTTTTCTATGCTCCAAGGAATGTTGGAGCTAAGAAATACGCTCTGGTTAATTTTCAAGAATCTCTTGCAATTTAAGTGAAACTTTATCCTATGGTGCAAGGTTTATTTGAGGCTGAGAACATTTTCAGCCAAAACCATGTTGCCAAACATAGCCTCCCAATACTGCAGAATGGATTAGTGGAGTACAAATATATGAATGAATTTTTCTAAGACAATACTTGCCTTTACTATACCTTTCACTCAGGATGCCTACCACCTTGCACATTCTAATCTTACTCATTGTTTAAAGTCTAAGTACTATCTCAGGCCAATTAAGTGGGCACATATGACAATTACCATTCTAGATGTGTTAGCATCTACATTCTATAATCAGAAACCCTGAGAATATCTTTCATTCCTCAGTTCTTCAATGATTGAGAAGAAAGGAAGACTATATTGTAAGGCCATTGTCCTTTAATTTAACAAGGAATTTTCACTGCATATTCTTCCTGGTATAATAAGTTTATTTCATAAAATCTTATTTCTAGATCCTATTCTTGAGTAGATGACCTGAAGATCTTACTTATTTGTTATATTTATTTTTTTGTTATTTTACTCCCCAATAAAAAGCTTTCCTCAGAATCCATTTAATCACTTTATTCTGGAAAAAATTTTATTCTTGATAAAGCATTTTTCATTAATTTAGTAGCATTTAAAATCTTATTTTCCCCCATCTATTAATTAGAATGAAACTAACAAATTACAGTACTTCAGGGTTGAAGTACTAGAAAAATAACAATGCCACTGTAATGAATAAGAAATTCTGAAATGAGAGTTGTTTTAATGAAATATTATAACTTAGGTTTATGCACATTATGTTTGATACCTCTATAAAGTTATCCAGAGAAACCTAAAAATGAGGAAGGAGGTCAAGGATAGAGCCATATTTGTAAGATTTGTCTTTTGGAAATAATAGCTGAAGTCATTAAAATGAATTAGTTCTGAGTACAGAATAATAGAAATTCAACTAATGTATTAGCTCATATTTCTAATTGTCTTTAATTCTTTTAAACATTAATTATTACTTAATTTTATGCATGGTTTTGCCTATTTATATGTATGAACCTACTACAACTATTCAAATCACCTTAGGATGGCTCATTCATCCTAGGAATGAGCCATTTATTTTAAGAGTCATTACTAAACAAAAATCCACTAAGAAACTAAGGAAACATTAATCAGCATCCTCAATCCTTATTATTTTGAACTTCTGCTAAAATGTCCAATAGAAAAAAGATGTCCTATATATTGGACACAAATTCTGTGCAAGGCACTATCCTGGGCATTAGGGAAACAGTGTGGAATATAACAAATAAAAATCCATTTTCTGTGGTTTGTGAGGATCGGGGTGGAAGCATACAATAAACAACTGCTTAAAATATATAGCACATCAGATGTTGCTATGTGCTATAGAGACAAGTAAATTTGGGGAGAAAAATAAGGAAACACTGGGCTGGAAGGTAGGAATTACTGCTCTTAATAAGGAGAACAGTGTAAGCCTCACTGAGAAATGGCAACTGCACAGACCTAAAGGACAGGATACATATCAAGGAGAAGACAATTAGGCAGAGGGTCAAAGAGTGTAAGGTCATAGCATGGCAGATGGTTGGCACTTTGGAGAAACAATAGGAGGGTGGTATAGGTAGAGGGAAGTAAGCCAGCAGTAGGCAGCAAGGGAACTGGGAAGGGTCAATCATATAGACCTTAGAGGCCATAGTAAAAAGCTTGGCTTTTTCTCTTTGTAATATGGGAAGCATTTAGAAGAATATGAGCAGAGGGGGGAAATGAATTATGTTATATTCTAAAAAGATCCTTCTGGTTATTGTGTGGAGGTTAAATGTATGGTGGTAGAGACATAGAATTATTGTAATAATCCAGTCATGATTAAAGGTAGCGAGGGCAGGATTATTTGTCAAGAAATGTACATGGATAACTAGAGAGAGTTAATGATAGGTATTAGGAGGAAAATTGTTATGAGAAAATAAGTTGAAAAGAATATTAAAATTAGCATAAAACTAAAATTAGTGACCCATAGTCAATATAAATTACTATTGTCTTATGAGGTTAGATTAGAATACTATCTATGTCACACTAAGTTATAAGTGTCTTGAGTTTATGAAAAAAGCTCTATAAATATTTATTCACTTGATTTTGATTTTATAAAGTTGCAGCATGTTAACATATGGATATAGCCGTCCTGTTGACCACTTGTTCATTCTATTGCTGTCCTATAATTACTCATCTTTCATTTAAAATTTTAAAATAATCTGTAATTAGAACTTCTCATGAAAATGCTATTTGACATAAGTCCTCATAAATGATTAGAATTTGTAGAGCTACAAATACTGAATCAACAATCAATTGGCTATTGTTAGTATGAAATATACACTATGGATAAAGATTTATTTTTTACTCCATCATGAAAAGATTTGGAGCCACATTGTTAGAAAAAGTATCTGGAGCTGAAACTTTAATAAAAGTGATTGGTATTTATCAAACATTTTAGCAATCAGTTAGAAACTATGTTGTAAATGTTTACCTTGAGAAATTATAATTTTAGGTATAGAAAGAAAGGGAGAGGGAAAAAGAAGGAGGGAGGCTAAGAGAAAGACACTTTTCCAGACTAAGCATGTTCCTATGTCCCTGGCCCAAATGATTTTTTGATGACTCTAGATCATTTCTCTCATTCAAAGTCTCCACTGATGTATCACTATACACTGATTTTAGTGTATACTAATTTGAAGAAGTGGAGGGCGCATATAACTCAATGCACCCTCAATCAATCCTTTTCTGTTTACCTATATACCGTAGGAGTGTGGGAAAAGGAGGGAATGTAGTGGGAACAAAAGGTTCTGGACAATAAGACCCTCCAATCAAAAAATATCTCCCCCATGTAGCTCAACAACTAGAAATCCATTAGGAAGTAACAGGAACTTTTTTTTCATGGAAATATCCCCTGAGAAGATTAAGCGTTGACTTTGCTGTTACATACATGTGGGCTTGAACCCTAGCTCTGTCATTTACTACTCCTGCAACCTTGGGAAAGTAGCTATTATCAATTGATTTTTACAGAGACTCTCCCTTCAATATAGCGGAAAATACCTGCTGTTGCTGATGAACTGCAAGTAGCTTCTCTCCCTCTAAATATGTATTCTTTTGAAATACTTACATCTATTCTTCCTCTACTCATACTAGTTTTACCTCCCTCCACTCTCCTCACATACACATGTATCCACACACATACATGCAAACATACACATACATATACACATACAAGTAATGCTCTTCCCTGGAAAACTGTCTCACTGTGTTCATTTTATTTCCAAATAGATCTTTCTTTCATTGATTCATTCACTTAATCAGCTAAAGTTTATTGAGTATCTTGCCTGTCAAGATAAACCAGCACACAAAACATAAAGTGATCCTTGTCTTCATGGAACTTACATTTTAGTATGGGATACATATGATAAATAATATACATAATAATTTCCATAGAACTGTGGAGGATGATAGATGCTTTAAAAATAGAATAAGTGCTACACAGTACTCAGAGAGTCTTAAGTGTAAATAAAATGGTTATAAAAGTTCTAGTTGAGAACTGATGCTTGCATACAGACTTAAAGAAGACAAAAAGCCAAAGTCCAATATAGTTGGTTAGAGAAAAGGAAAAGAGATGGAGGTAGGATTAGGGTTGAGTTAGATCTTACAAGGCTGGGTTCACTGGACAGTTACATGGAGCCCTCAACCCTGAAGGGCCCTGAGCTTGGGGTTGAATGTTCCATGACTATCTTCTTGGCATCACTGTTAATTTTGTCTTTGACTTTCTGTTTTGTGAGTGTATGCTGATGGAACAAGGTAGAGCCTGGATGCACAGAGCATGTGTGATCTGTCTTCTCTGACCTCTCTTCTTCCCCATCTGGAAGCTTGGCAAGGCCTAGATAAAGAATGGAAAGGGTCAGACTCCTCAAGACAGGACAAAGCAGTTACCATCCACTTCAGGGATAGTGGTGCCAAAAACATTCAGTGACTCAGTGGTAGAATTGACCCATTTCAGATCCTGGTACCTATGGTATGCTGGTGTGGAGTCTGCAACACACTTGGCCATTGTCCATCAGCTATGGGTTAGGATGGTAGTCCTGTGGGAAGGGAAGATGTCAGATTGGATTTCCCTGTTCCCAGCTAAGGCACAGCCTCTGGGTCCTGCATCAAGTAGAAAGGAGGGAGAGGAAACCCACAGTAGTGGGGCACGGCCCCTGGGCACAGGTGAAGGTCTTCCCTTCCCCTAGGGAGCATCATTTTAAATAGCAATTTAGAAACAACATAGCAGACTCTCTTGAGAGAGACAATGAAAAAAACCCTCTATTTCAATAATTTTAATGAAATTTAGAAATGCAGGAGAAAGAGGCCCTGCATGTTCATTTAAGCCCATAAATTATATAGCTGGTTTTATAGAGAGGTAAGGGAAGGCCAGATTATTTATGACCTCATAGTTTCTTCATTTTAAGGATGTTTCCTGCAAGATTTTTTTGAGATGAGTAGCATAGGAGTAATCTGCTTAATAATTTAAAAAAAGATTCAGCTTTTGCTTTCAGAAAACCTGGAGATGAATGAGGAGGTCATTTTCAATTCAGGCACGAAATGATAGACACTCAGACAAGGAATCAGGGGAATTGTTTAGACATTGTTAGAATTAGGATAGAATTTAAAGGTGGGGTTGCGGTAATTTGCAGTGGATTGGGTAAATTTGTGAGTTACACAGATACATACAAATTTTTGAAACTCAATGAGCTGTATACTTATGAACTGTGTATTTTACCATGTGGAAATTATGCCTTAATAATAATAGAAGTGAAAAACAAAAGCACTCTGCAGAACAATTTTCACGGTATGCCTCCGGGTATGAAGAAAACAAAAGGGGCTTTCCTCTTTGAGGAAGTGTTCTGCGTATGCAGTACTTTCTGGGAGGAGACACAAAATACAGAAAGCAATGTTAACTTGTTCAGGGGCTAGGCCAGGAAATAAGCAGAAAAAAAGAACTATTCTCTGAAGACATTTTTATGATTTCTAAATTATCTAATAAACTGCCAAGCAAATATAGTCTGAATTAGTGTATGTGTTTGGTACATATTTAACATGTTTCCACCATCCAATGTTAAGAGAATAAAAGGCACTTTCAATAGCTAAAAAGACTCCCTGGTCTGGGATAGCTCCACCTACTTGCAATAATGTTCCCTGGTGTTCTGAATCTATGAAATCCACAGAATTTAACCTGGACAAGAAGGAAAAATATATGCTTCCTTTCATATGTCACATTAAAAAAAAAAAAGAGGCAAAGAAACTCCAAGTATAGTAAGTAATGGGACTCAGAAAGCTGCATTCTGTCTTTGGCAAAATCCAGAGGAGACAAGTAAAGAAGTAATTTTCTAAAACTAATAGGGAATTGACAGAAAGAAGTATAAAAAGGAGCAACTGCCACCTAGTTAACAAAGGCAAGCTTGCATGTGCTGGGCAGAGTAACAGCACCATCCTCTCTGCTTGGACTCAACACCTGAAGTTACCTGAGTGAACTTCAGCAGCCTCTCTACTGATGTGCTCCAACTGTTCACCCACACACCAGAGTAACCTTTTAGAAACATAAAGTAAATCATGTTTACTCTGTGGCTTAAATGTCTTCTAAAATGTTAACATAATCAACAGAGATCTCGCCCATATCTATCTCTACATCCGCATTCCCACCTCTAGCTGCCTTTTTTGTACCACCTTGGCACATTGGCCTTATTCATCTTTTCCTTGCCTCAGGATCTTTGCACTTTCTGTTTCTTCTTTATCTAATGTTTTCCCATTTACTATGCTTTGCCTAACTAATTCCCGATCACACTGCAAGCTCAATAAATGTCAATTCCCCAGAAAGGTGTTCCACCACATTCTGATCTAAGCTAATAGTAGCTTTTGTGCTATTCTCACCATAATATTTACTTAAAGATATTTATCATTTTTTATACTTTTATAATGATTTATTTAGCTTCTGTCTTCTAAGGATGCTGTTAATACAGGAATTATGGCTGTTTCATTTACCTCTGTGTGACCAGCACCTGGCTCAGTTCCTGTTAAAGAAGCTTAGTTAATGGTTACTGAATATATTGTAACCTGGTGTTTACTTCCCCTCCTTGTCATCAGAAGTCCCCTGATGGTGACTTATTTATAAAAGCATTGTCCATTGTGAGCCATGTAGATAATTTTAACTGTTCTTGTAGTCACAATTAAAAAGTACAAAACAACAGGTAAAATTAATGTTTAATAATATATATTGTATAATTCAATATATCAATATAGAGCCATTTTAACATGAAATCAGACAATAATTAAGAAAATATTATTCATTTTTTATCTTCATTGAAGTCTGAACTTCTGTCTATATTTTATACTTTAAAATACTCATTTTAAACTAGCTATCTTTTAAAAGGTTGAAAACTTCATAACTGGTGCCTACCTCATTGGACAAAGCAGAACATAGAATCTTTGGGATAAAGAGCTTTGTGTCCTAGTTGCCCAAAGGCATTCACCTGACAGCTCCTTTTCTGATCACACACTCCCTCCTATTGCTTCCAGTTCTGTGAGTAACCTCTCATTCTATGCTGGTCACCAAGTAGAACGTTGGGCTTTGGGCCCTTAACAAGATATAGGCACCTTTCTTTGGGCCCTAGGAATAGGTAGAATGTGGGACTAGACCCTTTTCTTTTTCTTCCCTGTCTTTCCCACACATCTGTATATAGGTATGTGTGTGTGTGTGTGTGTGTGTGTGTGTGTGTGTGTGTCTTTAATTGAAAGAGAATTCAAATCATTAGGCTATGTGTAGTTAATTCAAAGTCTGAGTTGACTAAAGAAAATTACCCATACAGAAGGATGAATTTAGTATTTCCAAACTATGACTGCCTGCCAATCTCATTACATCCCTGATTTTAAGAGAAAAATCACAGAATAAAAGATCCCTGTTGTGTGCTTACTTAGGTAAAGCCCTGACCCCACTTTCCTGACTTTGCCTCCAAGAGGACTTCCTTCTCAAAGGCCACAAGGTACATCTCCAATCCCTTTTAGGAAAATTATACCCCCACACCAGAGTTGAAAACAACAGTTCTCAATAAAAAATAATGTTCACAAAGATGTGTTAGATATTGGTGGGAGCAATTTTGGTTGTCATATGATTGGCATTTAGTGGGCAGAATCTGAGAATGCTGGATTTTCTGCAATGTACAGTATAAAAAGAATTGAAAAACTTGCCCCAATCTAGCAATTTTCTGATGACCAACTGGAAATTTGTGTAGGCATATAGAAGGGTGTATAGAGAGATGAGATATTTTTAAATAAAAAAAAGAATACTTTATATTTTTAAATGACTGAAAGTTTATACTTGATTATATAAAAACAAAAAATTCTTAAGAATGCTTTGGCTTATAATCAAATTTTAAACAACTTCTTTTGGGGGATGGAAAAAATAAATGAATTCTTTTTATTATGGTTTGGTTAACTGTCCATTTTTTTGAAATTGTTATTAAGTTTAGATTTCTGTCTCAGAAAAAAAAAATGAACAGGATTGTTCAACCACAGAGCTAGGGTGGGATAGAGGATGGAGAAGACCAAGTTATTAAATTTTTGTATCATACACATAAATACACACATAGACATGTAATATTTATGAATTAATCTTTATTACTCTTCAGGTTTTAAACTAGTTATTTTCTGGTACTGGGTGAACACAGCATGAGAAATCTCTCCGTCGCCCTTGTATGATTTGAATTAATAGTAAGTAAAGTTAGGGTGGGGCAAAAGCAGGTTTATAGTGTGGGTACATAAAATACAGTTTATTCTTTTATTATTTATTAATTATTGTATTATTTTTCACATGAACTACTTTAAGCCTACTTTTGCCCTACCCTGTATCAATGTATTTGACACTTAATTTCCATCTTCCTATCAATAGCAATAGATGTGAAGTCTTCTGTGATGTGTGTGTGAAATTTTAAGTGCTTTGTCAAAGCAAAGCACCTTTTTTGGTGGAGAAATTCTCACTACCTAAATTATCCTTCTCATTTTAACTGACTCACTTAAAAAGAGCACCAAAATCACTTGCTAATTCAGAAAGGGTCAAATGTTAGCAGGGAAGGCAGCAAGAGTGAAAGCAGAGGTATGTGGGAACTTAACAAAATTACTTCTCTGATTTCACACACCAGGCAGAGGCAAGAAAGGAACTTAATACTTTGAATTTCCTCACAGACTATTCTGCTCCAGATTGCCATGACCCATTTAAGCTGAGAAGTATGTATCTAATAACTAATATGGCTGACTGGATCCTTGACTAGCTTTTAGCAAGCAGGTGATCAGAGCATGAATGCAATGGCAATGTCACCTGTGTTTCAAGCTTCTGCTGCTGAAAGGGCAGGGACTGGAAATTGAAAAGAAGGACATAAAGCAGCAGGACTTCAATGTTCTCATTCTACAGAGTCTGCCAGACATATGGCCTTTCCAGCATCCTGGAATGCGTACATGCGTACATACTCTAGCACATTTATTTCATGGGACCTCATTATTCCACAGCTTCATTTCTGTTTATTTGTATTGACAGAACTTATAGTTGTCTACAACCTTTCAAAGTTATTACAACTAGTTATAGAAAGTGTGAAAAATATTAATTATGAAAACCAGTGTGTTTTTTAATTAAGTCTAAATAAGCAACGAAAAGATAGTAACTACTTATGTCCTGGCTGGTTTGATTCCCCAATCAGGGCACATGGCCAGGTTGCAAGCCAGGTCTCCAGCTAGGTCCTTAGCTGGAGGCAGGTGAAAGGCAACCATATATTGATGCTTCTCTCCCTTTCTTCCTCTATCCCTGCCCTTCTTTCTGAAAATAATGAATAAAATCTTAAAAAAAAAAAAAAAAAAAAAAGATAGTAACCACTTATAATAACTTAACTCACATGAACCAGAATAAAAGACCATGAACTATGAGGAGAGTCCTGGGATAATGGAAGCTTTGATGGTTAGAGAGGAACTAACTATGCAACCAATGTTCTCATTTTATGGCAAAAAAAAAAAAAAAAAAAATGAAGCTCTAAGAAGCCAAAACACTTTCCCAAGATACTTAGGACCATGGGGAGAGACACTAACAAGACTTGCACTTATGTTGCCAGAAGAGGTAGGATTCTTACAGTGTCACAAGGGACTCACATATGGTAGATCATGAGGTGATACGATGTATTTGTAGTGCCAGATACAAAATCAAAAGAGTACCCCTCCTGGGTTTCCAATGTCCCATCTTTGTCTGTCCCACCTTGGAAAATTAGGGCCAGAAATAGAGCCAATGTCCAGAAACTCTGGGCCCTATTGAAGCTTAGCCCTTTGGAGCCCATGTGGTCTGCCCCAGGCCCCAGGTGGCTGCTAGATATGCACAGTTGCTTTGAAGAAAATGCATGAATGAACAGGATGAGTTCATGATACTGGGTGAGAGAGAGAGAAGAAAAGGGGCTAAAGCTTCTTTGTTAGCTGATTATTTTATCTCAACCTTGGGAAGGACCAAGCACATTTTCAAAATAACCAATCAACTTCCCCTGCTGCTTTCTCAGCTTGAATTGGGTCTGCTTTCTTACCAAACCATTCCTCCTCAGACTAGACTGACAGGCTTTTATGGTCACTAAGTTGGCTCCTGTGGTTTATATCTCATAGAAGCACCTCTTCCTTTATTGTTCGACTACTCCCCACAGTGACCTACAGGTAATGGACCAGTGGTTTGGGGAGTGTATGAAGCTGTAATTCCCTGGTCAAGCAAGCAGACCTCTTAATATCTGGTTTCCTTTACTCCTTTCCTTCATTAATAACTAGCTAACTACTTACACTAACATTTAGGCCATGTTAGTCCTGCTCTAGGGCCCTGTCTACACTACTAGAAGGTACACAGACACTGAAGGGAACAACTAAAGTTTTTGAAAAGAAGACAATAACACTGCAGAGGTGGAGATTATAGTATATATTCCTTGTATATGTGATACGTGGATGATCTTTCAGTATGACAGATAAAATGGACTTAAGTTCCCTAGTGTTAATGTTTGACAACCCCGTAGTTATTTTACATATGGTAAAGTGTTTCAAAAGTATTTAGAAAAAGTTAAAAATATTGACAATTATAAAAGAATAATTTGTGTTGTGCTTAGCTCATTTAGACCATGATGTTTGCAATTCTATTAATAAATACTGTTCAATATTCTAGTGTAATATAGCCTTTATTATTTTTGCACATGATTCTCTCAATCTGCTGTATTTACTTCATTACTTCTCCTTATAGCAATATAAAAGATTTAAGCATATCTAAGAATGTGAGGAGGCATTATATTAGCATTAAAAGAAACCCTGTTTCATCTCTAATTTCATAAAGCAACTTGATTAACAATAACAATATATCCTGCCTTTTTTGCAAAAGAAAATCTCATATACTTTACTTGCTTCCATAAATTTGTAAAATCCATACTGAAATTTTCTTTATAATGCCAATATGTTAGATACATTTATTTGAAATAAATACATAAATCTTAAACATTTACAATTCCCAAATGTTGGAACTGAACATATGATACTTATTAAATTTCTGATGTGCCCTACTGTCCAAAGATTCTCATGGTTGTATGTTCATAATTTAAAATCATAATGTAATTTGGAAGTATCTAGGTCATATGATTTTTAGTATTATTTCTTAAAGAACTATCAAACAACCTCCAGATTTTCATAGACTAGAAATATTTTTTCTTATTGCTATGTATATAAAGCCTTCAGAACAAATCTCTATTTACGTTACTACAAGTCATACACCTTGTTCAACTGGAAGGCATAGAACATAACAGAACATATGCTCAGAGTGCCACAGAAGAAAAGAAGTTGTAAATGTGGCAAACAGATTATAAAAATGCACAGCTAAGAAATCCTTTTCAAAATTTTAATTTCACAGTCTATTTTTTTTCGGTGTTATAAAGAAAGTCATTTTGTTTTGTATCTTTTGAAAAGTAATTTGTTCTGAGTAATCATGTCCCTCTTCATTTAACCAGCTAAAAGTGAGACATAGAAAGAATTTCCTTTTATAGTTTATGTATCTCCAAATTTATGTGATAAAAAATTATGTAGGATGTGTGGATATATATTTAATGCCATCATTAAACAAGCAGTAGTTTAATTAAAAAATAAATAGCCTGGCTGGTAGCACAGTGGATAAGGTGCCAGCCTGCGACCCCAAAGGTTGCAGGTTCGATTCCCCAGCCAGGGCACATAACCAGGTTGCAAACCAGGTCTCCAGTCAGGTCTGTGGCTGGAGGCAGGTGAAATGCAACCATACATTGCTGTCTTTCTCCCTCTCTGCCTCTCTCCCTTCCCCTCTTTCTAAAAATAATGAAATAAAATCTTTCTTTAATAAATAACTAAATAAATATTGGACTGAGAAAACAATAATCCATTTGACATTCTGTACTCAGAGACATTTTCTGCCTGGTCCACTCCCACCTGACAGGGATTTGCTGGACCCTATGGGGCCATTGTAGAGTATAGTCTTCCACTCCCTTAATTGGGACACATGAGCAGAGCAGCATGGCTTTTTAGCCACCACAACATAACATTGCCGTTCTTCCTTGGTTTGCACTTTTGTGGTATATTTTCACCATTAAGTTGAAATGTATAAAATTGAGATCAGACCTCACATGGTTATTGTCCCTCCGTCTGCATCCACAAACTAGCAAAGCCTTCACAGGCAGTCACTGATTCATGTCGGTTTTCTGTCTTTACATTTTGCCACTCATTTTCCCTTCCTTACATCTCTGCTACACCAGCTCAGTGAAGACCCTCGTGGTTTCTCAGCTGGAGAAAGGAGAACTCAGCAGCCCCTAAAATGATTTGCCTGCTTCCAATCTCATCTGCATCCCATCTACTCTCTTAGAGATATATTCCTAAAATGCTTATTAAGGACAAAATTGTCTAGCTTGGTATTACTCACATTCCCCACTCTTTGTAAAGTAATTTCCAACTTGTTAGTATGGTATTCCAATTTTTTTTCAGAAATCTTCCCTCCACAGCTTATTTCTCCTGCATATTGTCACTTCTCAACTTCCTCCATTTCTTTTGTTTTAAATGGGATTTAAGTAATATTCATTTATTCTTTTATTTAATTTTATTTTTGTTGACACTATTACAGATGGCTCCCAGTCCCTCCCCACTTTTATCCTCTTTTACCACACTGTTGTGTGTCTTTGGGCTATGCATATATACATACACAAGGTCTGTCCAGAAAGTATTGAGCCAATGTTAATATAATTAAAGCAGTTTGCTTGTGCAGCTTATATTTTCCGGACAGACTTTGTACATTCATTGGCTAATCTCCTCCAGCTGCCCCCCTCCCCAACCCAGTCTCCTCCAAACTTTCTCCAGTTCTGAAAGCCATCAATCTAATTAGAATTCCTCATACACCTAAAAGTAACATAGTACTGTATATCAACTACAATTGAAAATAAATTTAAAAAAATTATAAGTTGGCTGTTAAAAAAATAGAAAGAAAAAATAAAGTCCTCAAATGTGTCATGCTCATTCATTTTTACCCTTTTGGTGTCCTTGGCATGCCTTTTGGCCTGGTAACCTCAATCTAAATGAAGTTTTGATTCTCTAAATATTAATTTTAGTCAGAAACCCTTGTTTGGTGTCCTAAAAGCACTCTGTGACTTAGTCAACATCTAGTCACTCTTTGGACATGAACTTCTGTTTACTTGCTGGTTTTCTGTCTAAAGACACTGATTCTTTGAACTCTGAACCTGAGATTATTCTCCATCTTTTCTGTTAGTTTCTGAACCCTCAATATTTAACCTAATTCCTGGTGCATAATTAGTATTTATTTATTTATTTATTTATTTTTTAAAACAATATATATTTTTAAATATTTTATTTCATTATTTTTAGAAGGAGGGGAAGGGAGAGAGACATCAATGTATGGTTGCTTTTGACCTGCCTCCAGCCACCAACCTGACTGGAGACCTGGTTTGCAACCTAGTTATGTGCCCTGGCTGGGGAATCGAACCTGCAAACTTTGGGTTCGCAGGCTGGCACCTTATCCACTGTGCTACCAGCCAGGGCCATAATTAGTATTTAATAAGGGCATAGTGAATGAACAATAAACATATTGTTCTCTTGAACTCCTTAAAATGTCACTGGAAAGCTGTTAATAAAGTGAAGCTACATTTATCAGAACACAATGTAATTAGCAAGAAAACCGCCTTAGCAGTATTAACAATACCTCAGAAAAGAGAAGTCAGTGGAAAGTATGTGTAGGGTTTTGAACTCTGGGATTAAGTTATTTAATGTCAGTCTTTCAAAATAGGAAACTGGTTGAAAATGGGAAAAGTTTGTGATGTTATAGATTAATAAAAATAATAAGGGTCTAGAATCAAGTTATATTAAGTGAGTTGTTGTTTAATAATTAAGCTGTTGTCATCTTCGTAACTAGATGGTTGTCTTACATAATTGACTTGCAGAAATTAATTGAAACAGTCAAGTTGCTTTGTTTTAGAGTGGCACAATTGTTTATTATACTTGCTATGTCACATTAATACTGGAGGTCCCAATTTTCAGTTTTTACATCCCTTCCTCCTGAAGTGCCATTCTCCTCTTTTAAGGTGATTCTTAAAGTCCTTCCACATAAGAACAGAAGTGCTTCCACTGAGTAACACCTTCTGGATGTGCGAGTTTGGCTAATGCCTGACCTGTCCTAACACCATGCTAGAGAGGAACTGCTGCTCCTCCACAGAGCAACCACAATGGTCAGGCTATAAAGCTAAGAGTGCAAGAACTGCATTTCTTTCATTTTTTTCTATATTTCTATATTTTAAGCATCTAATATACCTGTTGACAAGAATTAAGTCTCAATCAATTTAGAACTCTGACCCCATCTTGAGTTGTTTATTTGTTCTATGGTGTTTAGTGAGCACCAAAAGAAAGCCATATGTTAGGGGCGAAGGCATCTATATGATCTTGGGTCTGGTGGTCATTTGCACTCACTGGCATCAAGTGAGAGGTTTTTCCTGTCATTTGGTCTTCAGCCATCAGCCCACATAAATGTATTCTCTGCATCCTTCCTGTAAGACTGTTTCATACCTATTCATTCCCTGTGCATGGTGTCCTTAAGATAGTCTTCAAAAGAAAACTTTCTCCTCCGTTTTCTCCACTCTAACTTGCCCATGACTTGTCACTAACAAATCCACCCTGACAAGCATACTGACCATTTTTTCAACTACACATGTATTCAAAGAGCTGATGGACTGGTTTAATAAACAAAACACACTAGCTCTGATTATTCTTACAATTATACTGTTATACCAGCCACACCATTGAATACTTTGTTCTGCTACACCACCCCTTCCTGAAGGCAGTATACCTCCATGCCCTAACTGATGCCTGAGGGGTGAAAACTCACAAACAGTAAGAAATGTTGAAGATAAAAAAATCTTCATTTAATGTCAAAGCATTACCCCCATTGAGTGTCAGATTATTCGGTGCTCCCCAAGATGCTGCCACCTGCAGCCAGATTAGTTTTTCCAGATCCTTCTTCTGTCTCACCATCTCCTGCCTCTTCCCCTTCCTCCCAGCCACTGAGGTCTCAGCACACTTGCCAGTGAGTTGTAAGAGTTGCAGACCTATCAAGTTAAAGTCCACTATTTTTTTGTTTTATTGAGTTTAAGAATACAACCTCTTGAATTTCAAAGGCTTCAGGAAGCTAGTATGTCCAAAATAAATTACCTCACTTATTTTAGTTTATACCTTGGTATTATTGCTAATATTTATATCCTCAATTATTTTAATGTTAGGGGGGAAAACAGACATTGATGAAGGAAGATACCTTGAGATTTTGAAAGAACAATATATATCTCTAAATATTATAGTTTGAAACAGATAAAGATTTGAAACATAACTCAGGGTTCTTAAAGTGTGGTCCCCAGACCAACATCAGAAATATTAACTAGGAACTTTTCAGGAATGTAAACTTTGGGTACTATTTCAAATTCTTGAATCAGAGCTTTGAGTACTAGCAATTTATATTTTTATTTTAAGAATTTTTCTAGCCCTGACTGGTGTGATTCAGTGGTTTGAGCACTGTAAAGGGTCACTGGTTTAATTCCCAATTAGGGCACATGCCAGGGTTGTGGGCCAGGTCCCAAGTTGGAGGCACAAGACACAATCACACTTGATGTTTCTCTCCCTCTCTTTCTCCCTCCCTTCCCCTCTCTCTAATAATGAGTAAATTTAAAAACTTTTATTTTTCTGGATGATTCTACATGGTAAAATTTGATTTAACTTAAATGCTCTTCAGATTATGTTCTGAAGAGTAACAGAAACTAGCATAGAGTTATTTTACAGAGGGATCATCACTGCTTGCAGAATTTCCCTTTCAATGCTAATTCCCTATAGATTTCCTAACTATCTGCCTTTAATGTGGAGAAAAGACTTCTTTAAGATTTACTTTAGGTTTTACCTTTCTTGGTTTGTGGTACATTTCTGTTCACCTTTACTTCAGAAAAAAATGGAGATTTTGTTTAAACAAACTTAATGATATGAAAGTAATTAATTTTGGTGCTTAAATTCTTTAATTTTGAGATTAAAGTGATTAAGTGGCTTTGTAACCCCTAAGGAACACAGCTTTTGAAAGGGCCCACCCAGCTTGGGTGGGGTGGGGTGGGGTAGGGGTGGAGAAGTAGTCCTCAATCAACAAATCCAGAGCATCAAAATAACTTGAGACAATTGGTAAAACCATTGATTTCTTTACCCTACAGCAAATTTACTGAACCAAAATTTGAAGGTGAAACCATGGGATCTTTATTGTGAACACTTTCTTGTTCTCATTTCCATTTCCACTAAAGTTGGAGAATGTTAGATGAGAGAGAGAACTGAGAATTTCAGCAATTGTGGCCAACTTACAAAGCAACATTCTCAAGATCATTCAGTGCAAAACTGACAAGCTACATTGCATAATTGTCTCACACAGGAAACATTTGCACTTTCATGTAACAAAATACGTTTATTTTCTTATCCTGAGATTTCACCTTTAAAAAACTGGTATGCAGTGTCTCATTAGAGTCAAAGGTGTAAAAGTGAAATGTATGACTCAAGATTACAAAGATGTAGGAGCCGAAACTACTGTTGCCAAGAGTTCTTATATTCACAGGTACATCACACCCTTACACAGGTATTTCAAAAGGCCACAAACTATGTCAGCTTTTGATATGCTCAGTGACAAGTATTTTAGAGAACTATACTTATGAAAATTGTGATTGGGTGTTCACAGAGTCGAATTAATTACATGCAAGAATTTAATTAGGGGATAAAGAAAAAATAACAAAAATTATGGTGTTTGGAGATTTGAAAACTATAAATGCTTCAGTCCTAGAGCAAAAGATGAATGCCTATTAGCCTCTCATATAAATACAGAGAGTTTTTCTTCAGTGGTGCCAACAAATCCTCAGCCAACTAACCCATTCAAAGTATGTTAGTCAAGATGCCTTGATTTTATAAATATCTATGAAAAATAGGCATTTAAAAAATAAACTGTGTTAGATATATTTCCAAAATCTGTTATTGAGTAGTCTACCATATTTAACAGATAATTTTGAATATACGTATGTAGATACACTTTTACTTTGGCTTATTGACTTAACAATCTTCACAAGTATATTGGAGCTATACAGAGGGACAGAGTGATCCACTAGGATCTTCTGAGGAATAAAGGAATGTCTGCCTCTATATCACATGGTTCTGCTTAGGCTCTTGTCCCTCCTACAAATATGAATAAATTTAGTTACAATAGTCTTGAATATTTTACAAGTATGTGTAAATTGTTGACAATCCTGGTATTAAACCTACCTTTTTTCTTGTTCCTTTTCGTGGGTATACATGCAGATGCATGAGTGTTTGTGTATAGTAGTAATAGTAGTGAAAGTAATAGTGATTTCTTCAGCTTTATGATAGGAAGTTCTGTTGGCAGCAGCCATATCTTACTACAGAAACTCAGTAACTTAAAAGCTTAATTAGAATAACATATAATGTAGAACAATGGTTCTCTCATAGTCCTGGCCTAGTGATTTTTTTAATGTGAAAGATATCAATAGTTAGCATTTATTTAGAGTTTTCTATGTGCCTAGCATAGTTCTATATCTTTATAGATATTGTTCCTTTTAAATCATACCCAGGTTTGATGAAGAAATCAAAGTGTTCCAGGCTAAATTATCAGTCAAATGTAAACCTGGATTATTAGAACCAGGCTCTGGGCTTGTACTCACTAGATATTGCTGCCTTTCTTCTGTCTAGGTCTGGAGTTTGGGTGACAGAATTTCACATGTGATTCTGATGTTCAAAGAGTTTTGAAAACAATGAAAAGCAATTTTAATGAAGGCCTTAAAAGGATGTCCTCTGACTCATACATGTACTTAAAGTAGATTTTTAAAAAGTTAATGCTTTGTTTTCCTTTCCTGCTCTGCCCAAAAAGATTTGTTTATGAAACAGCAACTCTGAGTCTAGAATCTTGTCCATAAGTCCAAAAACTTGGAATTAGAAAATATGAAGAGTCATAAGGAGAATCTCGTTATGTTTCCTACAGGAACATTCCTACAAATAACACTCCCACAATTCAGTTATTTCAGTTGAAAACACACAATAGAACCTCCCAACTAATAAGCTGATCAGAAGGATAATAAATTAACATAATGTATACTTAGAATGTATCAGGAAATGTTATTTTACTGCTCACATGTATATTATTTAAATTATTTTTAACATCAATTTCCTTACCTATAAACTCAGAGTAAATTTTCTACCTGAAAGAATTGTTGTTAGTAGACAATCTATTGAGATACTATTATAATCTATTATTCATGAATAATATAGGTTGGAAAAAAAGTCTTTTCTACTTACAACCTTTTCACTGGCTATTGATACTCATGCCATACTATTCCAAAGGAAAGAAAGGTATACAATGATTTGAAATTGGACTAACCTCAAAATAACTTTATTTTGGCATATTTTATGAATCTTATATCAATCAGATAAAGCATGATCTAGGCAGCCCCTTCATTCTGATTCTCTTCATTTTGGCATTTGATCAGGTAAATGTTAACATTATAAAAAGCAATTGTAATTCAAAAGCACAGCTCCTGACAATCCATTGTACTTCTTCCACTAACTCACATTGGGTCATTTATCATGATGATTAGCACTTCCAGGTACTTTCAATAACTTGTCTAAGTCTCCATTCAGAATTTGAGTTCATTTCCACCACCTAATGTAACTGTCACCAAATGAAAGAAAACATTATGCCCAACTGTTGCATGAAAAGCACGAAAAATGATAACTTTTCCACAACTACAGATTTAAAAGAAACAGAACATGCTGACATGAAAGCCCACAGTGAATGTGGCAGACAAGTACATTGGGAACCCTAAATCCTTCTCTGACTGCAAATAGGCTGAAGTACCAATGGCTACTGGGTAGACCAGGACACTGTTCTCATAACCAGTGGATCCAAGAAAGTATACAGGAGGTTGGTACAGGGCGAAGGGGGTAAAATATCATGCATGTGCATACACACACCTATCAAACTTATGTCTGCATCAAGAAAATTATCAGAAAACAATTTCCAAAGAAAACCATAACAAGAAAAGAGACCTCCAACCGGAAGAAGTCCTGACTGCTGATGCTAAGGTTTTGATGTCTCTAGCAGGGTGGAGACAAAACAAACATGAGTATCCTTTCCTTAGCACCAGCAGCCAGATCATCTTCCCTTGCTACTTGCAGAACCTGTTTTTGTTTTTGTTTTTATTTTTTATTTTAATTTTCAGCACTCCCCTGCTCAGAGCTCACCAAATCAAAAGTAGAGCAGTGTACCATTTTGGAGTGGTGTTGCCCACAGTCCCCCGACCAGGAGAACAGACAGAAGCAGGTGTAGGACATATCAAGTGTATGGATTCAAGTGTGGGCAAATTTAGAATAAGTGATAGTTTGACTCAATTTACATTTCTCTGTAATGTACTTAGTAGGAGATGTGTTGATTTTTCTTAGAGATCTTTTAGGATTTATTTCTCTTTAGATATAACTTAGAGCATGTCAAGCTTATGTTATACACATATTTTATTTTTTTACTTATCCAAAATTGTTGGAATATTTCAAGGTCAGTGAACCCTGATGCATTTGCAGAACAAGGCACATTTCTACTATCTCATCCTTTGGGTTTTTTTTTTTTTCCTTTCAACAACACCAACACTCTGCAGAAACTGCACAATAAAATGATAGAGCAATAAGTCAGTACTTTTAAAATAAATAAAGTTGGTATTTCCAAGTGATAGAGTATAAAATACAACCATAAAACAAGTATAGGGAATTAAGAAACAAGAAAAGATGCTTAGGAAAAAGAGGCAAATAAAAAATTTAGAAATTAAAAATGTAAGTGCTAAACTCAATAGAAGGCTCACTTGCAACAATATTTTAGTTTCAATGTTTGGAGAAATCTGCCCTAATTCCTGATCAGAACACCAAAAAATGCTGGGTGATGTTTGTAAAGTATATTTTTTAAAGCATTGCTGAACAAGATGATAGTAAAGAACATAATATAAAACCAGAATGTAGGAAACTCAGATCCATAGGAATTAGCAAACAGTGGATATAGAATTTGATCTGCATTTATATTGAAACTGAGTTTAACTAAACATTCAAATCTAGAGAAGAGGAGATAAAACCTAGGGTTTGAACAAGATAAAAGATCAAGGATACATGAAATAAAGCCAAAAATGCCAAACTTCTATAATTTCTTAGTGAGTTTGGGGGAGAAATATGCCTATAAGAAAGGGTTGCATACTCTCCTGTTTCAGCCATGTTATTAGGCACACAAGAAAAATTAAGTGGCTATTAAAATTTCGAATCACAAGGTCAGCACATATGCTATTTGAAAAAAGAAAACAGAAAAAATAACAAGTGGTCTGAATTTGCTAATGTCCATATATCTGGAAAAAGAAAGGCAAATTCTCTCTGGAGTTATGTAATTAAAATACAGTCCTCAACTTTTGTTCATTAAGTTTCAAAGAAATAAGCATACAAACACAAACCACACCCCACAAAAGGAAAGCAACAATACTGATTCTTAAAAAAAACAAAGTCCCAAGTCAGACCAGCTTCGACTAAAAACAGTAAAATTATCTAAATAAACCTTGTAAGCAAAATATACAAAAAAATATATGCTATTCTTAAGGCTATCTTAAGGGCATGTTAAAAAACCAAGAGATTATATTTTAAACTTAAGTAGAACTTCTAGATACATAAAATATGCTAATTAGCAATTTAATAGTATATTAAAGAGCAGGTTATAAAGACACCTAAAATATTTTTATAAACTGGGAGATATATTTGAAGAAATTGCTCAGAATGCAGGCCAGATTGATGGTGTGATAGAAAATATAAAGGTGAGATTACTAACCATTAAGTTCATGAGACAATCTAATTATGCAAAATTAGAATGAGAAGATAGAATATAAAGAAGAGGCAATATTTTTTAAAAACACTTCATAGAATTGCTTTTTTAAAAGCCCAGTGGATGTCAATACAAATGAAAAGAGATCCATGCCTAGAAACATAACGAAGACTATTTTGAAATCTGTCCAAAGGAGGAGACGTAACTGCAGGTGAAGTACAATTAGACCAATAGCTGACTTCTCAGCAGCAACAGGGAGCCCAAAGAGAGAGAATTAATATCACCAAAGTGCTATGGAGAAATGTGCTAACTAAAAGTACGTGTACCAAAAGAATTCTATTTCAAGGGGAAATATTGAATAAAGGCTTTACAGATAAATAAAATTGATAATTTATCCCAAACCAACACCCATCAAAAAATTTTGTGACAAATACAACAAAACAAAGGGAACTATCCCAAGATGGAGGATGAGTTTCTCTCTGTAACAGTTATGAAAACAAAAATATTTGTAACAATCATTTTTAACAAGATTGAAAGTAAGGGCAGATCCGTAATACTAAACTGAAATAATGCAATTTGCTAAGGGTTGATCTCAAGGGAAGTACTCTAAAAATCCTGGTGGTGTTCATGGTTGTGATTGGTTAAGGTAATAATTAATTCATAATCTGCTATTTAACTATAAACATTACAATTTCAAGGGTAAACACTAATTTAAAAAAGTAAAAAATTAAATTGTTCTCTAGGGTGACCATCCAACTCTCGAATGACAAAATATCCTGACTGTCTTCTTTACCAACTACCTGAAAATCAGCACCTTAGCTGAAAAAGGAAAAGTGCTGTTTTCAAAATGTCTGCAGCCTTTCATTCTCTCCTCTTTCCTCCTACTCTTATATTATTCCTGTTTGTGCCTTTTATAGATGAAATCAATTTAGCATACAAGGAAAAATGTGTTAATTGTTAACTATAAAAATACTTTTTAAACAAAGTGGATGTATTACTTATACCTTAATGGATTATATTATTGCCTAGGAGCAAGGCAATGATAAAGTATAAAAATTTTCCTCTGTGATCATGTATTATTTTTATAGAATTTAAGATATATGATAAGTACCACAATGTTTGTACAAATGAGTATTTTTTAAATAATAAAATAATAGAGTAGTTTAGTAGTTTCAATACTGAGGCTTATTCAAGGTTGAATTTTTGAAAACAGTGAAAACTTGTTTGCTTTTGTATGCTTTATTTTATCCTTGAATGAGAACAGCAATTCATTTTCCATTCTAACATGTTTACATTGGGTGGACACAAAGTGATTTTATTCATCTGGGTTTTTGCTGTATTTGGTAGTCAGCTGAGTCATCTGGCTTCTCCCTATGCACGAAGGGTAGTGGAAAGGAAGCTCCTGGAGACTGTCATGTTCTTTATCTTGTTTTCTCTTTTTGTGGTTATGTTAGCTTTGCTAGCCTTGAAAATGCAATAAAACTATACAACTATGAGTATGTTTTTCTTCCTTGATAACCCAAGCATACAACTAGGAAAACAAAATCCTCACATTCTATTTTTGCTTCAATTAACAACTATATTATAAACTGACAGATTCAGGAGTCACAAAAACAAAATAGCTCAACTGAATTGGTTGCAATTTAAAGCTTATCGGTACCCACTTATGTTATTCTGTGGTGCTCTGAAACATCTAGCATGTAATTAATGTTTCATATAATTTACAGTTTTGAAATGAATTTTTGCATTACATCAATGGGCAAAAATTAATTAACTATCAACAGGCTGCATAGGAATGTTTTGTTTACACAAAGGTTACTGTCCAACACAACTTTAGGAAAATAATTAGCAGCTACACACTAGGGAGAACTTTACATTGTTATAGAGAGAACCAGATGGATGACTTTTTGAGTGAATTATTGTTAAACAAACTGTTTGAGAGTTGAAAACCCTTGTCCTACATGTAAAAGCAATTAGGAGAGTTAATGGATATTCTGCTTAGAATGTTGGAGAGGAATAAAGCATGCATGGTATTCCCATTGTAATAAAAAATGGGTAGAAGTCCCACTATAGCAGTTCATCATGGTGTTATAACTCCATATAGTTATAGTGAAAATATAGTGAAAATATTATGATTTGTTACTCATAAATCTCTTAACTATTCTACATTAGTTAATTTAATAATTTTCAAATAATAATTGCCTTCTCAAGATAGAAATGTTTTTATAAGCAAATGAACCCAATTAAAATGTATAGACTTCTAAATTTTTTACACTATTTTCCTAAATATGCATCAAAGAACCAAAGTAAATGTTTTCTTAATTAAAGCGGGGAGTATAAAATGTATAGATGGGTAGATAGAGAGAGAGACAGGTAGATAGATAAAGACACAAACAGAAAGTACATGTAAGTATAATGAATGCTACATAACCAGAATGCTGACACTTTCCACCATCTTCAAGGTAGCATTCTAGACCAAAGAAACAGAAATGAAGATACAATTGGAAGAATTATAGGTTTCTAATTCTACAACTGCCTAATTCCTTCACCAGCTACTCCTGAAGAAATAAAATTCATTAAGTTCTTTATCATTGACATATACATAAAAAAAACCCCACTATACTGCACTCATTTTTTAGTACTGTTAATATTTTTATTCTGGCTCTTAAATATTTGGCAATTAAATCTTTCATTTTATTTTATTTATTTTATTTTTATAAAGATTTTATTTATTATTTTTGGAGAGAGGGGAAGGGAGAGAAGCAGAGAGGGAGAGAGATATCAATGTATGGTTGCCTTTCACCTGCCTCCAGCCAAGGACGTTACTGGAGACCTGGCTTGCAACCTGATTACGTGCCCTGGCTGGGAATTGAACCAGTGACCTTTGGGTTCACAGGTTGGCACCTTATCCACTGTGCCCCAGCCAAGGCCAAAATGAATCTTTCATTTTAAATTTATAATTTACTCTTCTATGGCTAATGTCTCCAGTACGAACTTTTAAACTGAAGGGAAAAAAAAACCCAATTTCTATGTTTTCTTAAATATTGATCTTTGAAGTAGTTGGGTGTAAATCTGATTCCCCTGTGAATTTACAGTATTCCATTCTGAAGACTTAAAATATCTCAAAAGCATACTTATTCTTTTTTGAACATTATGGGATCCTTTAAGACTTTACCTTTGAATTTGCAAAATATTGTGTTCATATGCATCTCAAACATGACTTCGAGTTCTAGTCAGAGATAATAAAGTCTGTCCACTAAGTTTTGGCATACGTGGAAATAGTTGTATAGTGTTCATAACATTCGGGCTCTGTCTAAACTCTGTGGCAAATCATTAGAAAATAATTTTGGCCATGAGACCAACCAGTAAGCCACAACTAATTACATGACAGTGTAATTATAGGCATCCATGAGGATTAGTTGTTTCAATTACAACACCATCTACATGAGTCAAGGCTGACTAGTTTAATCAAAAGATACAGAGAAAAATACTGAAAGTCTGCCTTCAAACAATAACACTTAGCTTCATTTACTGAAGTACCCCTTAATTTTTTTTTGCTTTGTACCAAATCCTCTCATCTAATTTACAATTTTGTCATTGATTATAGAATTAAAATTTTTGCTAAAACCAAGTTTCATTTTAGCTAGCATTTCCCTTGATCTACAAGGTCTATTCTCTATCATTAGAGTTTAATTTAAAGTAATATCATTCACTGTGTCCTTTAAAAGTTATGCAGATTTTTACATGAAACTCTAGTCTTCATGATAAGGGAAGTGAAATTTGATAATCTATTGTTATCAATTTTTTTCTCATTTTAAAGGTAAATAAATTAAATCTATAAATATCTCTCTATACAGGAAATTTAGTGATAATAAATAATATGGCTAAATCCATTTCTCTGTATAGATCTAACTACAGTACATTAAAGCTTTGTTTCCTTTTATTGATCACCCTAGAAAAGTCCTCATTTGACCAAAAATCTAGCAGTTTAACTGTCTCACCAGCAGTAAAAAATGACTATTTATTAAGTGTTTAGAATGTGCTGAATACTTTTCAGCTCTCTTGATTGTATAGAAGTAAGGTTATTAAAGTAGGTTTCCTTAAGGAATTTACAATCTAGCTAGAAAAATGGTACAATCAATCATGCTTGTGACAATTAGCACATAATATGGCTGTTTGAAAGGTCTGAATAAACAAATATTTCTAATTATTTGTAATTTTTATAGGCCTCTATGGAAGCTTTTTATTTTCTAGGAAATTAGTTCTCCTAACCTTAATTTAACCTGATTCCTTTTGCATTGTGTCAGTTGGTATCAATAGAACCAGCTTTGCAAGGGACATCAGAAATTGGCTGGGGTAAGGGAAAGCAGAGCTTGTGTGCATATTTATAATTATAAGAAGACTAACAAATTCCCTAACTTTTCCTGTGTACCATGGCCATGGGTCTATAGGAACCATATTTTCTTTTCTTTTCTTTAATCTTTTTTCTTTTCTTTTCTTTTCTTTTCTTTTCTTTTCTTTTCTTTTCTTTTCTTTTCTTCTTTCTTTCTTTCTTTCTTTCTTTCTTTCTTTCTTTCTTTCTTTCTTTTTCTTTTTCTCTGGTAAATAAAAGTTCTGTATTTATTTTTATTTTATTTTTATTTATTGAGTTTAGAGATAGAGGAAGGGAGAGAAAGAGAGCATTGCTTTTTTGTTCCATTCATTGATGCATCCATTCATTGGTTGACTCTTGCATGTGCCCTGACCAGGGATCAATCCCACAACCTTGAGGTATCATGTCAACTTACTAACCAGCTGAGCTATTCAGCTAGGGCAGGAATTTTATGTTTTTGATATTACTGAGAAGTTTTCCTTTAAGGTACTCATGTGTTTTATTGGTTGATCCTTAATTCTTTGACATGGAGGTTTTCAAACTTGAGAGTATACATACCTCCCTCAGGAGTTAGTTCAAAATGGTGGTTGGCAGCCTTGACTGGGGCGGAGTAGGTGTTGTCAGAGAGGCAACAGATTGATGTTTCTCTTGAACATCTGTTGGTCTTCCTTTCTTTCTCCCTCCCTTCCCCTCTCTCTAAAAATAAATAAACAACATATTTTAAAAATGGTGATAAATAGCCTTTACCCACCAAGATTCAACTGCAGCTTGAAGGTGCAGGAACCTGCATGTTACAAGTGATAGTTACGTGGACTCCTTTCAGATCATGATTTAAGACACATGGCTTTAATAACTTTGAAACTGAATTTTAATGTGGTATTTCTAACAAGAGATGCAATCCTTGATTATTTTTTAATCTTTAGCTTTGATATGTATGTCCTACCTCAAGCCCTATTTCCTGTTTGTGTAACTACATATGTTCATACCAACAGAATGGAAACTTTAATTATCACTCAGACCCAAAAATATCAAAGATGCTTAGTACTCAACAGTCTAAAAGAGGTCAGCAGTGACAAGCCCATAAGGATGGATTGGGTGGCAGGTGATACAAAATAATGCAGACATTCAGACATAGCCCACTGGACAAGAAGTGAGTATAGCTGTCCTCACAGGTACTTGAAAAACATGGTTCAGAGTGATGTGCAGATTTTGTTCCTTATCTAATTTTTTTCCTTCCTAATATGTATTTGTTCATTGCCAATCTGTATCCAAACCAATTCTGCCCAAGCAAAGTATGCTAAAAGGGAGCCTTTTTTTCCTTATTTTTCAGTGCTTCAAAATGCACATAGAATGTAGTACTTGATTGAAAAAAATTGTTGAAAAGATTAATATTAATACATTGTAAGGATTTTGAATGCTGACCACAATGACAGACTTTTAGTGTTATAATGGACCTATAATCACTTACTACAACTATATACTTTAAAGTTGAATCATTTCTCACCAGTATCTTTTCCTATTGACATTTCTCCTAGGATCCAAACCATTCTGATGAAGCCTACTTCATACTTGGAATTTCTCATTACTCAGTAGGTCTTCCTTCTTGTTACCAGAGCCCTATCTTTCTGTACCATGCATGCTGTAACTCCAGTTCTGCTTCTCAGATCAGCACTCACATACTTGCTGTGTCTATTCTATGGCATCTCTTTCCATCTAAGAAGATGTCAAGTTCTGTTATTTCACAAAATTAAACTTCCCCAATTATGTTCATCTTTCTTTATAAAACATGGTTAGCATTTTGAAATCATCCTTGTTCATTGTTTCTGAAATTGCTCATTTTTCAATATTTGTCTAAAATCCATGCAACCAGAACTGAATCAGTGATGCAGTATGGTTTGGTTTGAGAAATAGTCTAGGTAGAAGACTCTCACCACTCACTTCAGACATCCTGCTTATGTAATGCAGTTTAAAATTGCATTAACTTTATTTTTTATGGCAAAGTTGTAATATAGAACATATGGAACTAATTGTTAATTAGAAGGTATTCACTCCTTCTTATATATATTTTTATTTTAATATTTTTTATTAAATATATTGGGATAACAGAATCATATAGGTTTCAACTGAAAATGTCCTACACAACCTAAGAGTCTATGGGGAAGTAGGAAATAGATCTCCATTGGAGAAATGGTAAATTTGCCTCCAGTACACCATTGTTGACCCTGACATCTTCATGATCCAGGGGCCCCTTGAAGTCTAGTGTCTTTGTAAATCTCTGTCACAGATGGTAATTTTGTTCTTTGCCTTCTCTTTCCATTTTCTTAAACTGTTTCATGGGGTAATAAACTTAAAACCCATTCACAACATAGTCAACCTCTTTCCAACTTCTTCTCGGAAACACTCCTTTCTCTTTCTCAAAATATACCCTTCTTTCTCCATTTTTTCCCCAAAACATCCTAGCACTATTCTTGTATTTTCTTAGTCCATACTTTAGGAAACAAAAACAAAAAAAGAGTTTGTAAACAAATTTCTATTTTTACCTTGTTTTAAGGAACATTTTCCCAAAAAGTTTTTACCATGTTCTTAAAATGAGAGATGAAAGAAAAAATTTTAAAATCATAAATGAATATTCAATTAATTATACAACTTCAAAATTTATTGAGGAACAATAATATCCAAATACAGAATGAGGAAAAAAGTACACATTAGAGGCTGTGTAAAAGAGAGAACAAGCAAGGTTACAGAAAGAAAAAATATTCTTGTACCAAAATCTTAAAATGTTTTCTATATTCTTGACATATATAATGGATGTGTTTATATGTTTGGGATAGATGTATGGTTTTAAAAGACTAAGATAGGTATCTGCATAGTTGAGAAACCCATATATATTATGAATTCACACACAACACAAATATATGTGCATTCCATTAAATATATATATATATATATATATATATATATATATATATTAATCTGGATAAGACAGGGAATAATTTTATTGTAAATAATTAATGAAAAATTTATTCTATTGGAAGTTGTACATCTGGCTGTTCTAACAAAAAATGGAGAAAATTCATCCTAAGCTAATTGTTATACACTGAAGTTTTTACATAAACAATATTCCACTCTAATCTGACTTCCTTAAAAGTACTGTAAAAGTACAAAAATCTTTCTAATTAATAATTGTAGAGAAATATTAGTAGTTGTTCTATTTGCTCTTAAGATTGCATTATGTTGACTAATTTTCTCTGATTTTATCAAGCATGCCTAATTCTGTCAAAGTTTTACTATTATAATTACTATGATTAGAAGATTTATGGAGGATAGTAATTCTTAAGGAAAAAATTTAGAAAGCAGAAAATGAGCTTGACCAGGTCAAGGGATTTACAACTCAGGAACTCTATTATTTTATAATAAGCAATGAAACAGTTTAGTTTTATAGATAGAATATTTGATATGAAGAGATTCAAGTCATATTTATTAATGTTATTTTCAACACTATAATTATTTCATCAATTAATAATTTTATAGTCACTACCTTTATTATTTGAATGGTTATAACTTTCAAATTTAGGGACTAGATAGAATTTTGATGCAAACATGTAAATAATGTTACCTGAATTTCTCATAAAATGAGCATAGTAAGTGTCAAAGTCTGTTCTTAAAAGTTTTAGCTCAGCTCTGGCTGGTGGCACAGTGGGTAAGGTGCAAGTCTTCGAACCCAAAGGTAACTAGTTCAGTTCCCAGCCAGGGCACACATAACCAGGTTGCAAGCCAGGTCTGGAGCCAGATCGGTAGCTGGAGGCAGGTGAAAGAGACATGCATTGATGTCTCTCTCCCTCCTGCCTCTCTCCCTTCCCCTCTCTCTCTAAAAATAATAAATAAAATCTTTCCAAAAAATTATCTCTTTCTTTTAACTCCTTGCACACAAGTTATGGGTCTTTTGAAACTATCTGTTGGAGCAGAGCCCCAGAGAACAGAGGGCTTTTTACTGTGTTAGTAGCCTTGACCATTTTCCTAAGTGGATTGCTTTCTCTGAAAGATAAATGCTTATCAGATTATATTCTACCTGATCAGTGATTACTGATACCCTAGTGTGAGCACCTTACCTGCAAAGTCTCTGAGTTTTCCAGAGACTGTCAGGACCTAATGTTGGTCATTGCTGTAATGTGGAAGGTGGTATGTGGCCATTCATTATAAAAGGAAAATAGAAGCAAAATACAAAGAGCTTTCACGTGTCCCAGTTGAGTATGACAGCTCCGTGGTTTTATTTAAACAAGCTCACCAACCAGGGATATAGACATAAGTTGAAGGAAAATCCATGAGTCACTATATTTTTTCTCCATTTTTTCCCCTGGAGTTTATGAGCTCACCTTTTCCCTCGGCAGAGCCTTTCATTAAAAGGTAAGTTCAGCACTTTGTAGATCACATTTTTCTTGATTTTACTTGTTTAGGTTGAAGTGTCATTACCAGTATTTTAATAGAATTGTGGGTATGAGGTCCAAGTGAATTAAATTTTGTGCCAGTATTTTCTAAATCCCCCTCTAGGATAAGCCAGGGTCATTTTTAAGTTTCCTCTGGCTGTTTGTTCCCTACCAATGCCCCTGACTTCCAGTCAGTCAGGTCAGAAGAACTAGGGCATTTGTTAATTTGTTTTCTTGTACTTAAAAGAGATCATTAATTATACACACTCATTAATAATATATAAAATCCTTAACTCTTAAGGACAATAATATATAATGTTTATTAACCTCTGAGATAACTGTTAATACATTATAGCAATCTCACTATTAAAGCATACATCATGAGTCTTAAATATATTTAAGCAATTTTTGTTCTTACACAATATGGAATTTCTTTCCATATTATCTATGGAAAGAAAGTCAATGGTACCAGCAAAAACAAATAACAGATTAATGCAAAGTAAGAGAGGGTCCTAGCTTGGTAATGGGTTAAAACACTAAATCTTGTTAAGACATGGGTCTTCTCCAGAGTGACTTATAGATTCAGTTTCATTACTTATAAAACATCTAAGGGATTTTGTTTACTTGTCTGGGTATTTGATTTTGTAGAAATTCATATCAAAACTCTAAGAAACTAGAATAACCAAGGCACATGAAAGGACAAATCTGGAGGACCTGAACTACTGGCTATAAACCAACTGCAGTGGCAAGAAAAGATAAATAGGTAAGTAGAACAAAACAGAAAAGAAACAAACCATCCATGTTGAGTTGTCTGGTTTATGATAATGTCATTACTGCAATTCATTAAAAAGGGGTCTTTTCTATAAATGGTTTTGAGTCAATTTTATATTCATCTTGAAGAATATACCTTGACTTTTATCTCACACCAAACACAAAAATAAAATTTCAAGTGGATCATAACAACTAAGTGTGAATGCTAAAACTTTTAGGAAGAAATGTAAGAAAATGTCTTTGTAGCATTGAAGTAAACAAAAATTTGTTAACAAAAAAATCAACAATGTTAACTATAAAAGATTGAATATTAGACTATATTTAAATAAAGAATTTCAGTTAGTGCTGGCAAAGCAACCATACCTAAAATATGAAAAGCAACCTTACAAGTTAATAAAAAATATCTATACAATAAAGAAATGGCTAACCAAGCAGCTATTTTACAAAATACATCCAAGTAATCCTTAAACATATAAAAAGATACTCAACATCATTTATCATCAGAGAAATGTAAACTAAAGTCATAAGCAGATACCACTAAATAATGGCTAATATTAAACAGATGAGCAACAAAGAATGGAGAGCAGCTAAAACTCTCATATTATTGGTGGGAGTATATGTGTTTATACAACTATCTTGCAAAATTAACATTATCTACAAAAACAAGATATATACCAACCCTTTTATCTAATAATTTCCTATATGGTTACATGCCCTATGACTGCTGTGTTTATCAAAAGACTTGTATGAGAATGTTTATCACAGGTATGATCCATAATAATCCAAGTGCCATTCAATAATAAATGGAATAAATAGACTATGTTATATTCACACAATTGTACAATACATAGTAATAAAAGAACAAAATAAAATTAAATAACAGGATGCCTCTTACATACATTAATTGCATGAAAAAAATTAATAAAAAATAAAAATAAAAGTTGCATGAAAAACACAGACTCAGAAGACTATATATGTATTATGAACTCCAATAAGATACAACTTGATTGGCAGTTTGGGATATTAAATGATTACTTCTGGGATGAATGTTGATTTAATGGGACATGATAGAGTCTTTCTGGTACTGGGAATATTCTACATTTGTGTTTGATTTATTAATGGCATGGATGTATACATATGTAAAAATTCATTAAGCTGTATACTTAAAATTTTTTATACCTCCAAAGGATTTAAAAGACAGGCCATTTCAGGAGGGCCCAAACTGATTCTCAGCACTGAGAGGAAGACTAGTAAACTGAGGAGAGTCATGTTTCCCACCTGTCCAATCTCCTTCAATTTTTGCCACTTGCTGTGGGTGCCTTTTGACCAAATTCAGTCAGGTTTTCCCCATGAGTTCTGGATCTGCCACTTGGCTTCCTGTCTTTAGATTTCCTCATGTATCTTCACCACTAACCTGATCACAGAGTAACATCACTCTACCCCACCAAGTGTACATCTGCCTCCAGACTTCTGTCAGTTTATTCTTCACACATAGAATGTTGTCCCTTTTCCTCTTCATTTATCCTCAACCTATTACTTTCTAGCATCCTCTAAAATGTCACTGTTAACTGGGTGCTCTTCAACCTCCAATATTTTTTGCATTGCATCAATATTGTATAATGGACATTTTATTTCAATAGTCAGATATCCACTTGGCTTACTCTTTCACTTTATTCATATTTCTTTTGAAATGTTTTTGGTTCTTCCCAAAAGCCTAATTACAATTGTAAAAATCTCAACCTGCCTTTTGCCTTTACAGTACTTTGTTTCATCCTAATATGTTCATATACAATGTTGGGATTTATTTGTGTGCTTCAGTTGCTAACTTTTCTATTTGTGTATATTCTGTAGTTACATAGGCTTTCAAGTTAACTCATTTACTGAGGTGCTACTTTCTGGATTATTTGAATGTGTAGTAATAGTGTCCTTTAATGGATATAGTTAATAATAAGTCTATTTACTTCACCTTTTAAATTTATAAAATAGAGAACAGTAAAAAGCATATTCCCTTCCTGCATTGGAATAGAAGTTATTTGAAGTTCTTTGTAGCACCAGTGTCTTTAAATTGGACTGATAGTTTTTATTTAAATTAAACTCATTTTATCAGTCCCTGAAGATGTGTGAAAAGTTTACTGCCTAAATGGCACCATAAAGTGAAACTGAATAATACAACAATAAAAATGGAGACAGGTGAAATAAAATGAAACTCACAAATGCTTCTCTGGAAGAGACGTTCTATTTCATGTTGGAAGTCAACTCCCTCCTTTGCTCACCTTCCCTACATTGCCAAATTCTAAAGCTTATAACTTGAAATAAAACCTTTATAATAAATTTGAGTAAAGAATTACATGTCAAAACATACCAATATATTGGGCTTAAAAAATAATCCCATTTATCTTTTTTTTCTGTTTTAAGGAAGTGACTTTAAATCATTCCAAAAAATATACATTTGGAAGGCAAACAATCGGCTCAGCCAAGCTGAAAAGAGGAATGAGTTTGCCAGGAAATAAAAGGAGAACAGCTAAAAATAAAATATTTTATGTTGTTTAACTTGCAAATGTAGTTATTTTTATCATTGCCTCCAATATCGCATTTTTGGAAGCTTTGAATAAATAATGAAAGTAGCATCCTTTTCTTGCCACTGTTATCAACAGTTTAGATATTGTGATTAATTTCTTTTAGGTGCATATTTTCCTCTTGAAAATGTTGGCAGGTGTTGGTTTGTTGTTTTTCTTTTTAATTTTTATGTTGAGGATTTCTGTCTATATTGTGGTAGCTCTGATCATTTCCTGAAAAGAGAGTGTCCAGTGGGGGTGAGGAAGCAAGATTAATTCCAGAAGAAAAATTATTTTCTGTAGAGAATTCATAAACATGCTTTTTTCTACCTTTTCCTTCATTTTATACTAAAAGTCTGAGGTCATATTCAATAATTCAGTTTCTTGAAAAGATGCTTTACAAATATTGGAGTTTTTTTTAAAGCAACTTCTGAAAAAAAAAAACTGTTGTTAAATGTTTTCATGTTGTTTGTAACCTGAACCCCCTCATAGGCAATGCTTTTGACTATGATAGGAGCCTCTAACTTTGTTTTCCCCCAAACACTACATATATGCCATAACTATGACCTTCATTGCTATTTGAACTAAGCAGTATAAGCTTGGAAATGAGTTTGATTGAAGTTATTCCTAGATTTCCATTAGGTAAATAAAGTTGAGTTCCTGTGTCCTGACCTTATAACAATGATCATTTCCATTGTCCCTTTGCTACCTTCTTGCCAGGGCCAGACAGTTCTCAGAGGCAGGCCCTCTGCTTTAATTCCACCCACAGCTCCTCAGGAGAAGACTTGACAGAAACTACTTAGATTCTTGAGACCCAATTTGCTAGGGTGCCAAACTTTATTATCTGGAAAGATATTTTCAATGACAGAAAAGATTTCTCTGCCATGGTTCTTAGATTCTCCTAGCACTAAGAACCTAGGCTAACCTGGGACATTTATTTCTCCTCGAGTTTCCTCGTGTGAGGCAGCTGGAACTGGACTGTTCAGGCCTAAGAAAGCCTGTTGACAGCAGTGTGGTCAGGCTGTCTCATCCATAGATGGTGGAGCAAATGCTTTATGTCTGGCTCCGACCATGGTCTCTGTCCTCTTGACTCCAGTGAATGTAACTTTTGAGTTTCAGAATTAGGTTTCTGAGCAAAACAAAGGAAAATTTAACAGGTTTTTACTACTAATAAAATATCACTTTTAGGGGGTCTTTCGTAGGTCCTTGAGAGATCTGGGGCGGTTGAGTGGTTGCCCCAGTATACAAAGAGGTTCCAGAAGGACAGCCTCCCAATCTCACATAGACACCACAGAAAATAGCATTTGATATTTTTATAATAGCCTTTTAAGAATATTTCTCTAGAATGTATTTCATCATACCTTTCATACATGCTTTTATTTATTTAAGTAATTGAGCTCATAATTTTGGAGCAAGACAAGATATAAGTTAAATAGAGTTACAAGCCAACATTTGCCAGAAATTTCTAATTGAAGGAGAGATACAGTATTTACTATTTTTATGAATTTCAATACCCTTAGCCCAAATTGATTTTTTTGTAAAAATATTCATGACTCCCTCCCTGGCTGGCCTCTCCATCCTCTGCACTTACATAATAATCTTAATAAGGTCAATTCATTCAGCATTAATTATATGTGCCTTGTAACATTTCTTCATCTATGTATTAACTATTATCTATTTTGAAATTATAATTTACTTTGTGCTTTAGTTCGTATCTCTACCCTCACATGGAAGAGAAAACCATGCCTTGATTTAAGACAAACAGAAATACAAAACACCAGAGTCGGATAAAATATAATTTTTTTAGTTCTTAAGCCCTTCTCATTTTCCCAATCGTAAAGCAATTGGTGGAGACTAGGACTTTGGTTCTTTTCAATTTATTCTGAGTTGAATTCCCAGGAAATATTTTATTGTGTTACCCTACTGGGACAGGCTGTTGATAAATTAATTTATAAAAGAAAGTTTCCCTCACAAAGACTTTAGTAGCAAGACTTTAACAAGATTTGCTGAGTACCCTATAAGTAATAGATTAAAGAAGGTCAACAAAAAGCAGACATTTTTATTGCATACTGTGTTTTATTTCACCAATTATTTGACCTCCATGTGGTAACCTTTCAGACACTCTTTAGACCAATTTCTTAAAACCACATATTGAATTTAAATATAATAAAACCTCAGAAACCTCTGTATCATTTTTAATTTGTGGTGAAATCCAAGATATTCTCTGATTAGCAGTTTTCTAAAGCATAATTCAACAATGGGTTGAAGAGTTCTTGACATTTCAATATGGCTTATTCTTCATTTCTAGTCATTTATCGGAAAGAACTTTCAATTTTAATTGTAACATACATAGATGTATATTTACTTTTGTGAGCACATGTACAGATAAGTCTAAAAGTATGTTTTTTGTTTTCAATAATTTTTGTCATATATTGAAATTTTTTGCATTCTCTATCTCTTCTTTTTTTTTTAAGGTTTTATTTATTATTTTTTTAGAAATAGGGGAAGGGAGAGAGACAGAGAGGGATAGAAACATCAACGTATGGTTGACTTTCACCTGCCTCCAGCTACAGACCTGGCTGGAGACCTGGCTTGCAACCTGGTTATGTGCCCTGGTTGGGAATCAAACCAGCGACCTTTGGGTTCAAAGTCTGGCACTTTATCCACTGTGCCAGCAGCCATGTCTATCTCTTCTAATTGATCATTGTCATTCATTCATCCAATTCAGAAATAATCACCAAAAGAATATACTATTCATTGTATCAGGATCTAAAAATGTTTTTCTGTGCAAAATGAACATGTAAATTGCTTTCAGTCTAGTGAGAAAGCCAAACATCAAATGAGAAATTACACCAATGTATAAATTTTAACTGTAATCATTAATATAAATCAAGATATATCTGCAAATATGAAACCTTACAGATTATATGTATCATCTTTCTATTGAGTTGGTTAATGCGGTGGGGGAGTCCTATTGAGTTAATGTTTGAAGGAGTTATATGAATAGGTTAATAGATGAGAAGGGCATTCTAGATAAGGAAGTAGCATGTGAAAATGTCCCAAGGTAAGCAGGTATATACATTTCTGGGGAAACTGAAGTATAGCGAATTTAGCAGAGGAATATATAAAGCAAGAGATAGAGTGACAGAAGAGTTTGACAGGGGTTAGATTACATACAATGTTGAAGATCATATAAAGGATGCCAGAGTTTATCATAAAATAACAAAGTTACTAAAAAATTCAACTTGAGACAAAGGTACCATACCAGAATCACATTTTGAATAGATTATGTCCACTACATGCTAGAGACTGGATTGAAAGGGAACTAAGAATAGATGTGGAAAAACCCAATTAAAAGCACATGCCATAATTCGGGTGAAAGGTAATGGAGTCCTAAACTAGAGTAGCTCTAGGATGAAAAGACCGAGATAAAGACAGCAAATTAGATATGACAAGCAAGAATAATATCTTAAGGGTGTTTTGATTTCAGTCTTGAAACAGCAGTCACACAATGGGGCTACATTCTAAGATAAGGGACATAGGAGAAGAATCATTTGACGGTGGAGATTTCTTTGAAGTACAGGAGTAGAGGAGAATAAAAGGTGTTTATTAGTTGTGGATCTCAGAAAAGAGGTCTGTTAGAGATAGAACTGGAGTCATCACTGTGCAACTAAAGTTTATAACAAAAAGAAGAGGAACCAAGAACCACAATTGGAGAGATGTTAATTCTTCAAAGCTAGGTAACAGAGGCTGGTTATTCAAACCGGTCTTCTCTTCACCACTCTCACTTTCGCTGCTGCTGTTACTAAGAACTGCCAGTTTCCTAACTACCATTTTATGTTAGGGATGACACATTACCTCCCATCTTTCACATGGCAAATGTTGCATATCTGCTTAAAATCTTTCTGTATTTCCTAATTTTTACAGAATAAAGACCAGCCCTGGCTGGTGTGGTTCAGTGGATTGGCGCCAGCTTGAGAACCCAAAGGTTGTTGGTTCAATTCCCCAGTCAGGGCACATAACCAGGTTGCAAGCCAGGTCTCCACTCAGGCCCTTAGCTGGACACAGGTGAAAGGCAACCATACGCTGATGCTTCTCTCCCTTTCTTTCTCCTTTTCTCTACCCCTGTCCTTCTCTCTGAAAATAATAAATAAAATCTTAAAAAAAAAAAAGAATAAAGACCAATCTCCAAGTTCAGCATACAAAAAACCATTCCTTCAACTTCAGAGCCTAGCACATGTGTCAGCATTTATCTCTTGTCACTAGAGCATTTGAATGTCTGTGAATTAACACAGTGACTACTCACATGCAGCTCACAGTTTAGGGGATTGAGGTCATGTTAGATTCTCGGGTGAAACATAACTGAATGACTGTAGTTACCTCCCTCCCCCCTCCAAAAAAGCAGTTGAAAACATTATTGTCAACTTCTCAAAAGTATTCACAGTTCCTGAGGCTCTGTTGTCTGTCAATTGAGTATAAGAGGGAAATGGGAATTTTGAAACTCCCCTTTAGCACAGGAAAACAAACTAAAACACCTACATAATCAAAAATTCATTAATTAAGCCCTAGCTGGTAGCACAGTGGATAAGGCGCCGGCCTGCGAACCCAAAAGTCGCAGGTTCGATTCCCCAGCCAGGGCACATTAACAGGTTGCAAACCAGGTCTCCAGTCAGGTCTGTGGCTGGAGGCAGGTGAAAAGCAACCATACATTGATGTCTCTCTTCCTCTCTGCCTCTCTCCCTTCCCCCCTTTCTAAAAATAATGAAATAAAAATCTTTAAAAAAATTCATTAATTATACTTATTTTATGTCCAGAATTCTATAATGTAGATAAATTACATTACAGAGGGATGATGTTTTTAGCACCTCTCTTAAGTATTGAACTCGCAATCTCCTTTAGTTAAACTGGAGCCAATAATGTATCAAAGCTGTAAAACCAAACCATACAAAGAGATATTCCTCCATTTCCCACACTAAATGGGGAGACTTTAAAAAATGGCAACTGTTGGCAAAGGCGTGTGTGTTCTTACTGGATAGAGGAAACAAAGCATCTATCATTTCCTTATCAAAACCATATCTAAAAAAATGTATTAATGTCATTGTAAGTAAAATGTTTCCAGGTGAAAAACTAGCTGCAAATACACATACAATTTATTATAAAAAGATGCCTCTTTTCAAAGTTGATCAAAGTTAAATCAAATGCAGATAAAAGTTACTGTTATGATCAAGTTTCCCAGCAACTTAGGGCTCCAGATTCCTAATTCAGAATGCATCGCCAGCTGGCTCAAATTGTTTATGATTGTTGTTTCTGTTGATATCATTGACATTCTACTTTATACTCCATCTTCACTTTGTGTTAAGAACAATATCTGAATTTCTTTTAAGCTGTTTAACTTTTTACTTATCAATTCAGGATTTTGTTTGAGGGCAGCTGGCAGGCAGTTTCAGTGAAAAAGAGTATAATAGTCTTACTGGCTCATTTATTTTTACTTTTTCCAATTGAGGTGAACTCATCAGTAGAGCAGAATATGCATTTTTTAAATGTATACTGGCATTTTCATAAATTTAGAAAGTAATTTACTCCTTGAGAGTAAGATTACCCCCAAACATCTTAACCTTTTAAATATCTCCCCTACCACCCTCATATCTTTCTACCATACCAAATTCTATTCTTAAACAAACGCCTTTCTTTTCTAAATCTTTGAGGAAAAGAGAGGCTATCTTTCATTTGTAAGTACTATTATTTTAACCTATTCTTTAACTACATGCCTTATTAATTCTAAGACTGGGTAACTTCACTCTGCCTCCAGTCCTTGACTAATTTTGTAATCAATTTTTCTGCCTGATCCTTCAATCTTCACGTGATTGGTGACTCAAGACATTGATATCTATCAAATTTTACATGTGGTATTTAAATTGCAGGGTTGGAACAAGAATTGCAGTATTTCATCAACATTTGATCAACAAATATTTTTATTGTTAATTATAATATTAACATTGTGAGGAAAATATGTGATAGCTTGAAAGAAGACATTTTGAAGTTAAGACATATATTTGTTTACTTCACAAAATTACAAAAATGCCCATATCTCCTGTTAAAATCAGGGTTGGAAATCACTGATTTAGACAATTGTTATTGTTATTGGGCAAATATATATTGGCTATATGAGATATTTTAAATGCAAATCTAATCAGAACTCAGAAATATTAGTGAAGCATTTTAAATATGTATGTAAAATGAATTAATTTATTGCCATTTTAATTTTAAGCAGATAAATTCATTTTATGGAACTAATAACATTTATGATTTATCCCAGAGTTTTGCATGAACCCCAACTCCTTAACTTTTATTTATGTTTAAGATATATATTTCTTTAAAATACTTTAAATTTATATTGATAAAGCAAAAAATATATATTGAGTGCTATTAATTTCCTGACATAGACTTGACAAACTATTTTTAAATCCACATGGCAAAAATATTGTAGCACTAAATTTCACAATGATGTGGCAGCAAATTTAAATGTATAAAATGGGCCCTGGCTGGTAGCACAGTGGATAAGGCGCCAGCCTGCGAACCCAAAGGTCGCAGGTTCGATTCCCCAGCCAGGGTAAATAACAAGGTTGCAAACCAGGTCTCCAGTCAGGTCTGTGGCTGGAGGCAGGTGAAAAGCAACCATACATTGATGTCTCTCTCCCTCTCTGCCTCTCTCCCTTCCCCTCTTTCTAAAAATAATGAAATAAAATCTTTAAAATAAATAAATAAATAAATGTATAAAATGTTAAGTTATGTTTATGGAAAAATGTTATAATCAAATACAATTTAGAACACTTTTTCCTAATTCTATACAATAAAAAAAAAATTTTGAAAAGGAGTCTAAAAATGTGTAGAATATTATCCAGGGTGGGAAACAAAATAGTCAATTGTCTAAATCAAAATTAACGAGAAATATAATTTACAGCATTAATTTTACAAACATATAAAAAGTTACTTTTGTAATGCTTAGGTTTTTATTCTCAGAATTTTCTATGAACGAGAGTGATAACTAGTCAACAGCCAGGTTAATCACATTATATTGCATTAGTATCATGTTGTTCTCAAGTGAGAGTGATGTTTAAAAAAAATCAAATTATATAAAGTCAGGCTTTCAAAGACAAACAATTAGGGAGATATTCAAATAATAATGTTTAATATCTATTTGAATTAGCAAATGGAAGTGGGTATCTCTTTCCAAATGTCTGTTAATGCTAATAAGCAAGGAAGCAAAGATTACTGGAGCTCCGCTAACCAGGAGTTGTCAATGGTGGGTCAAAAGAACTAAGTGATGGGGGCAAATTTTATACTCTTAGTAATAAGTAGGAGATGATTATGTATGATTTTATCTTAATTGGTTTTGAGAATTAATTGGATGGTAACAAAAGCTGGCATAAAATATTTTCTTTACATAGAACAATTAAAAACCCCAAAAGACTTGGAGTTGAGGATAACCATTCGACTGGATTACTTCCTAACTATAAAATCCAAACAAATTCATTATTTATCTGAAAATTGAGTTAATGTTAATAACTAATGCTGATTACTTAGCTGGGTATAGTTCTACTTTTCAAAGCAAGTTTCTTTGGGCAAGGTCAAGTATGTATAAAATTGATATAATAATGACTTCCATGACTACATTTTTCTCACATCAAATTTGTAAAATATATAATAAGAGTGACAAGACATAACATTTAATATCTATACTCCAAGAACTGAGTTGTCTTTTCATGGGGTAGATGGGGAGAGAACCATTTGTAATATCTGCCATGCTAAGAACAATAAGAAATAATAATCACTTCTAAATTTACCTATCTTTTTAAAGTTAAAATTATTATCCCTAAGTTTAATTTCTGAAAATTTCAAATGATCATTTAATGTAGAAGTTAAAACAGAAATATAAATTCTAGCCTTGATATTATTATAGGTAAAATATTTTGAGATGAACTCTATAGTTTGTCAGCAACTGACAAATAGCAGTCATTCTCAATCATGTTAATATTAATGCTGAACATTTATTTCAAGAATCCTAAATGTTAAGAAAATGTATATGGCTGTAGAATAATACTTAGTCACAAGTGACACACATATATTTATAGTACCAGTACAGTGATACGTGTTTCTATGGTCGATTGGTTAATATTCAACAGGTATCATTAACTCTTCCCCCAGCTCTTAACTAAATTTTTACGTGATATTACAAACTCACTTTGTACACATTAAATCTTTTTAGTATTTAAAAAGAAGTGGCATTATTTTTGCACATCACCAGGTTGATAAACAAGTTGTTTAGAAATAATGCATTGGATATTTAAATGAAAGAAAGGATTTGTCTAGATTTTGTTTTGTTTTACTATACACTGAAGATTCTATTTCCTATAATGTTATGGTATAAAAAGCCAAATACTTTTAAAGTAAAAATGTTTGCTTTAAATTGAGTGTAGATCATTCCCCTTTAAAATAAGTCTGTAAAAATTCATTTTATATGAGTAACATTCCTTAATTATAATTGTAATGAAGTTGTTATACAGGTAAGTTAATTTTATTTACTATTCACACATACAAAATATTTTATTTGGATGTAATGGAAACTTAGAGTATATCTAAGCAGATGAAAATAATAAATAAAGCAAGAGAATAAGTGAACAGAATGAAATAGGGGAAGGTATATTACCTCAATAAGAAATGCTGTATTTTGTCTTTCAACTCCTGTTTCAAATTTGTAAGCTTTTTGTATTCACCAGGAGTGTTTGTTTTCATTTTCATAGTTGTTCAGCAGTCTTTGACAAGTTCTTTGTGGCTAAGGAAATTTAAAATTGCTTTAAAATTCTCTGAGCAACTCACAAACCATCAAAATATACTACTGTAGAATCAAGAAATGCTGAAGAAATATGCCTTTAAAGTTGTGCCAAGAAATCTCGTGAGCATCTTTCTCTCTTTCATTATAAAGCAGAGTTCTATACTGCCTGCCTTTGGGCTAGGCAATTCCACAGATATTTCTAATACAACTGCTTACTACAAAAGTTTTAGACAAGAAAAGTCTTACTTTTCTCACCCTAGGGAAGTAACAGAGTGTAAGCAGAAAAGAAAATAGTTGCAAAAACAGGAGAACTTCCTCTGCCATTAGCCAACAAAGGATGGAAACTCTCCAGCACTTGGTCTTTGTATCCAGACAATGATGGAATTGCACCGTGGGATCCATGGCATCCCATTCTGCACTCAAAGTATGAGTCTGCTGCATTTCTAGTCAATCAAATGTCCAGTTCTTATGAGTGTGACCTAAACTTAACTCTGTAACACCTCACAGCTTTACTCTAAGCTGCATAGTCTGTTAAATAAAACAAGTGGAACGGCTGAGAAGCATGAAAGTAAGGAATGAAAGGGAGGTTTATAACTAATTGCTTCTTGATACCTTGAACTGTCCAGGAACCTCAAATAAAGCACTCCTCTCTATAGAACAGATCCTATTCCTCTATCCCTCCTGGCAATGAATGAAATCACCATCCAGAACCTTTGACAGCCAAAAATCTCTCCTTCAATTCTTATATTTAATTTATCCTGTCTATCCTGCCTTCTAAATGGATGTAACTCTGTCTACTCTCACCTTCATCTATTTTTAGGGTCACAATAGCCTTTTAAATGGTCAGCTTAAATATGCCTTGTGTTCCCCCAGCCAAACTAGTCCCCATTCTATAGCCATCAAGTTCTTAAAATAGTTCTTCTCAAAATATCACTCCATCCCTCAGTGTTAAAGAAAATTCTTCTGTGACTTCCTGTCTCTCTTAGAATAGAGCAAAATTTCCAGCACAGGGTAATCCAGTAGAACATTCTGCAATAATGGAAATGTTCTCTCAACTTTCCATGTGGTAGCTTCTAGAATTTAAAATATATATAGTTCATTCAACTGAGGAAATAAATCCATACTTCATTTAATTTTAATCACTTTAAATTCAAATTTAAATAACCACATTAGCTAGTAGCAATTATGTTGGGAAGTAGAACTCAAAAATATCGCCCTGGCATTGTCTGATCCCTACCTACTCTCTAGCTTCTTTCTATACTAAGCCTCCTACTATTGTATTTCTCCCTGCTGTCTCAAAAAACAAAAAAATCACACACACACAAAAAAAATCTTTGCACATATTATGAGTCCCAGTGGGAAAACTCTCCCCATCCTTTACTTTTCCTAGTTAACACCAACTCATCCTTCAGGAGATCCAAGAATAAAAGTTATTTTATAGGGGATGCCTTCCCTGATCACCTGATGTGGTCAATTTTAAATGTTTTTATAAGCACTCTCTACCTCTTCTTCACTATCCTTGCCATAGCTTTTTTACATTTATGAATGTGGTTATTTAATAAAACTAGACCCTAAGATTGGCAAGGACATGGATTATTGTTGCCTAGTAATTACTGTAATGCTTAATATATAATCAATACCCCATAATTATTAATTTCACTAAGATGTGATTCTTTAATTTTTATTATTCAGTAGCTTTGACTTAAGATTTTTTTGTTAATATGTTGTGCAAATCTTTGTATGTATATATGTACATTATATTATTATACATAATCAAAACTAAAGAAAGATCAATCAATTGCCAACCTCTTTTCAGACCAATGAGGGAACAGGACTTGTGGTCTGGGTATTTACTGATACAGAAATCATTCATTAACATCTGAGTTAAAGCTCTAACATACAATGATTTTGAGTACCCAATGTGTCCATAACAGCTTAAACTACGTTCAGGCTGAAAAATTAGTGAAGAAAACAAGCAGCCAAATCCCTCTGCTCTTTATATCTTAATTTAATCCCTTTTGAATTCATTTGTTCCTGTAACTGATATTTTAACCTCTATATGTACTTCTAGTTGTGTCCCCATTTCACATTTGTTATAGCATACTCCTCTTCAGCTTAATGCCTTTTAATTGCCTTGCATAGTTTTACTGTAACTTAAATCCTTAAGCTCCTTTTGAAGGATCTACAGGTTTTAATCTTTTTCTTCATAGTGATAAATTCAATCCTAATGACATGAATAATTTTGCAGTTTTGAAAGAACAGGCTTAGAGGATAATCTGTTCATTCATCCAGTTTGCCCCCCACCTTGGTGACAAAGAAGTTGTCTCTCTGAATTCACTAAAGGGTATGTAATATGGACTGTTGTGCTCAGCATCTAGATGACTATCCATGAAAAACAGTTCAGTAATCCACTCATTATAATTCCATGAAGCCCTAGACTTTCCAATAAACTTTACAATCAATCTCTTCAGCTAAATGACATGTATATAAAAATATGCTGAGAATATTTACTTTTAGCCCCTCTCAATATAATATGGGCTGTGGGTGCATCATGGTGTGGGTCCAAAAGTATGTATCTCAAAACCAAGATGTATTGAGCTGTATTACTTATGCCACTAACATTCTGAATCCCATTACATCAATTATGATATGAAAGTAGTAATAACACTTACCCAGCATTTAACAATATTAAAAATGCTACTGTAGTTCAAGTCCTAGTTACAGTACTTTTGGCAAATGTTAAATCTTTCCCTTCTATTTTCTCTTACTATTAACATTTGTCAAGGTTTTCCCTCCGTGAATTCTTGAGGCAACCTACAATACATGGGCTCAGGCCCATCATCCCCAGATGAAAGCAATGATGACTTAGCCCCCCAGTATCTTCAGCCTACCTACCAGTTGTCACTATCTAGCATTATTTTTCTTGACTAAATCCAAGTGTAACAGTGGGAAATTGTAACCTACCCCACCATCCTTTTGACAATGTTTCTGTAAGTGCTGACTCTAATATATGTATTAATATCTTGTAAATAAACAACATGCTTATATAAGAATCTGAGGAACTAACTTGAAAAACATACAGACTCCAAAGTTTATTCATCCCAGCTCTGGAAGATTTGCTGACCTTCAACCGTAAAACCAGGATGACATAAAATCAGGATGACAAAAACTAGGATGATGCATGGAAGACTATCACTTGATCGATATCCAGGTCTTTATTGAAATAGACAGTGCTCGTCTGCACATAGAGAATTTTTCAACTTCCTCCCCTTGATCTCTTTGTTCTGCTTTCCCTCTCCCTCCACATAAAAACCTCTCCCTGCACTGGAGATGGTTTTTAAGGCATGAGCCTGCCATCTTCTCAGATTGCTGGCTACTGAAATAAAACCACATTGCTTCCCACCAGTATCTGTCTTATGAGTTTGGCTCTCGTAGTGGCAGGCAGTCAAGCCTGTGGGTCATTTTTTCTGGTTCCATAAGCAATGAGCTTAGCTGGACCGCAAACAACAGCAAGTCTACTGGATGACCATGTAGTCTTCAAGGTCCTTATTCCAGGTTAAGTTTATTCTACATTACTTTGCCTGCCACGGGTCTTATTTTGAATGGATGGGGAGCCTGGAACCTCATTCCTGCTCTCCATTGAACTTCAAGTCTTAATTCTCATTTTGACTTCCTCCACCATATTATTATGTCTTTGTGGTAACAGTACCATCTGAACCACTGCTCAGTTTGCCATCATGCACTAAATTTTCTGCCTGTCACTGAAAAGGTCAGCCACCATAGCTAATTAATTAATCTGCTGCTTTCAGCCTTGTCTTTTTGTCCCCAACTGCAAAGGCTCATGCTTCTGATGGCAGTGCCTATTTCTTCAACCTAATGGAAGTATCCTGGAAGGATAAAATTCTTCACCCAATCATTGAGGAATCAAGAGAAAACAGGTTCTAGTTGAAAAAATCTGAGGAAAAATGTTATTTCCAGTAAAAGATAACCACCGGTTATTATGTAGATGAAATCATAATAGACACAGAACAAAAATGATCTAGGAATAATTGATGTCACACTCCAAAGCTAAGGAAAAAACTCATCTTGCTGGCAAATCTTATGAAAGAAACTAAGGCTGCATGGTTCTGCTTCCCTCTAATACCCAGCCCCAGCACCCTCTCAAAAATCCTCTAGAGTCAATGGCAAAGTTTCAATTTTCTGTATTAACCTAATGACATCTGAACAACAACTGACCTGGAAAGTCTGGAGAACAGAATACTCTAAGACTAATAGCGTTTTCAGGTGAAATGTCTGTCTTCTGTAGTGGTGGGCAACACACACTCAGCAGCAGACACCCAATGAGCCTGGCTCCCCACAAAATGCTTGAATCGCTAAGGAAACAGCTCAAAGTATATGATGGACGTTCCTGGATGGGTCTGTGTTCACTTAATTTTTCCTGCTCAACCTTTAAATTCGTGAAACTTAAATCAATACATTGTAAAATCTGTTCTTTCACCTGTGTGTAAAACTGTTATCCTTCAAACCATTACTTTCCATGAGAAGGAGAAATTTTACTCCTTTTTCAGACTTCAAAAACTTCCTGAGGTGATTGACATAAAATTCTAGAAGTTTTACAGATCTATTTCATTCTAATCAGGACCAGAGGAATAAATGCAAATGATTGACTCTAGTTGGTTTCTCCATTTCTAAGAATCTTAAAAGAGGCATAATGGACTGGTGTATACTGATGTTTAAGAATTTATAGTAAAAGACATTTTTTATGCACTACACTTATCTCGTTCAAGTTTACATTCAAAAGGTCCTGAGGAGAAAGACCTTTTAGCACCTGATCTTTTCTGCCTATGTTAAGAAATAAACAAGTCAATGCTGGTTCTTATTATCAAACTATCTATTAAATACTGTGTTTCTTCCTATAAATTCAATTTCATTTTGGATATGCAACTGTGATTAAGAAGGGCAAGTAGGGCCATGGCTGGTGGCACAGTGGATAAGGTGCCAGCCTGCGAACCCAAAGGTCTCAAGTTCGATTCCCAGCCAGGGCACGTAATAAGGTTGCAATCCAGGTCTCCAGCCATGTGCATAGCTAGAGGCAGGCGAAAGGCAACCATACATTGATGTCTCTCTCCCTCTCTGCCTCTCCCCCTTCCCCGCTCTCTAAAAATGATAAATAAAATCTTTAAAAAAAAAAAAGAAGGGCAAATAGTTTCAAGTAAATAGAAACCCAGGGATACACTTTTCCAAGTTTTAAACCAGTTATTTTTTATGAATATGTTTTCCCCAAATTCAGATTGTACAAAATATCATTATTAATATTTGAAATTAATTTTATATTTTGTGTCAAACAATGCCCTAATATTCTGAAAATTCTTTAATACTCTAATTTTAATGAATGAACAGTGTTATCTCAAATAGTGGTGATATCATCAATATGTAAACTCCACTATTGTACATTTAGATTATTTCTTATTTAACTCTTAACACAAAAAAGAAAGATGCAGTGAAAATCATGTATATAACTTTCTTTTAAATTATCTAACTTGAGGCAGATTTTTAAAAGTTAAATTACTGATGCAAATAATAGGAATAATTTTATGATTATTTTTAATACATAACTGCATGTTCTTTATTTTTTTAAAGATTTTATTTATTTTTTTAGAGAGGGGGGAAGAGAGAGAGGCAGAGAAGGAGTGAGACATCAATGTATGGTTGCCTTTCACCTGCCTCCAACTATGCACATGGCTGGAGACCTGGATTGCAACCTGATTACGTGCCCTGGCTGGAGAATTGAACCAGAGACCTTTGGTTTCACAGGCTGGCACCTTAACCACTGTGCCACCAGCCAGGGCCTTGCATGTTCTTTAAAAAGTCTGTGCCAGTTTATACCTCTGTCATGACTTTTAGAGAATGCTTGGTTCAGTAAGCCATCTTCAGCCCTGAGTATTATTATTTTTTTAATTTGCCTATCTGTATTATTTTTTAAAAGGGACATTTTCATTGTATAACTATCATTATCAATGAGACATTAAAATTTTATATACTTAATTTTTACAAATTGTTTATATCATTTGCATATATATATTTACTGAATATTTTTTCTTACTGGCATGCATTTATTCTTTTGATAAATGATCTATGTACCTATCTATCTATATATCTCTTAAACACAAAAGAAATCAAGCTAAGCCTGCTATTTTTAAAGATTCACTAGTAAGACTTAATTTTTCATAATTTTAACTTTGTGTGAGTTGGTGTCTAAATTGACATATTTTCCCAAATTCCTTATGGTCAATTCTATTTACCTAATAAAATATCTATTCTCTCTTCATTCTGTGGCCTACATAAATTCTTCATTCTATTCCTATAACCCATCTGTTTTATAACATACAAACAATAAATTGGTATGGTATTTATCATTTAAAATGTATTTTAATGTAAACTAAAATGGATAAACACAAAGGAGATAATGATAGATATTTCTATTTATTTCAGAAGTTTACAATAGTTGTAGACTACTTAATTTTTGCTCACACCACATGTCTCTCCAGGCAGGGTTGAATACACCCCTTCTGGGTGTTTTCACTCTGGAACATCACCAATTTCAGGACTCAGGAGGCAGAAATATAATTGGTTTCTAGAACATTCTCTGCACCCATATTTCATTGTCCAAATCCAGACACAAGGCAAGATCTGAGTTCAAAAGTATTGGATCTTATAATCTGCCTACAAAGTATGGCATAATGTAGTGATGCAATGTTCAAGCCTACAGTAAATCAACTTTAAAAAATGAACTTAAGTCCCAAGAATGATCACATTGCATTTTTATTGAAATTATCTTAAACCCATATGTTAGCAGAAACCAGCTTACTTACAATATTGTGTTCTCATCTAGATACACGTTGCTCTTCATTTATTCAAATCTCTCAAAACTCTCACCTGTTTTAAAATTTTTAATAGTTCCTAGAGAATTATTTACTTGATCTAATTTATAGTAGATAAGTTTTTAATATTTTAATGCAATAATGAATTGATAATTTCCAATTATAATTTCAGTTATTGATGGTGTATAGAAAAAGTCATTTAATAAATATGGATATTCTACCTGCCATTTGGATGAAGCTTTCTTTTAATTTTTGGCAATTTTAAGTAATTCCCTGGGACTTTGCTTTTCAATATGGTAACTTTTCTCCACTTTTGATAGTTAAATAAATTAATATTTAATTAAATATTCAATTCCTTGGTCATACATGCTACATTGCAAATGCTTAGTAGTCACATAGGGTTAGTAGATACTGCTTTGGACAGCCACTCACTGAGCTCAGGTACTGCCTTCTGACTGGATTGGAACTTCCATCATTGAATGTTCTATTGGACAGTACTGCTGTAGGGTGCTCTACCTCTCCAACCTTGTTACCTCTCCCTAATGTTAAACTTTTCTTCTTTCTAACAGTTGTGGTTTTTCTCAGTTTCTCTTTGGTGTTCCATTATTTTGCTCTCAACTTGAAGCAAAGGTATTAATGATGTTTATATAAAGTTTTTCATCAATTACTAGTTTTTTTATTTTGTTTTTCAGAAATAAACCATCACCCTAATATGCCACTAATTATTGTCAATATTATACCCAAATTATAATTACTAACATTTATTGCCCTTTTATTTTTGGGGTATTTTGATACTGAAAGTGATATAAAAAAACATAATGAAAGAAAAAGTAAGTATCAGTTAAAACAGTATTTTGGCCCTGGGCTCTCTCAAATATTAATAACTAAGTAGTGGAAGAAATATTGTCCAGTTTTTTTGGTAGGTAAAGATAATAATTCTACAAGATAGAGAAGAAGCTGAGAAGGAATAAGGCATTTCACTTCCTACTTTCAAGCAAAGTATGTTACAAAGCATACATTGGACAGAGGTTGCAATTTTTCATGAAACCCCATAGATTTTATCATCAATCAGCTATCCCCTTCCAACTCTACCATTCAAAGTTATAGGATTTTATTTTCTTAGTTTTAAGCTGTCTTAGATTTTCACTTTCTTCTGTGTGTTAGCAGTTCATCTTCAGTTGAAGATAATGACTAATTTCATCAAAGTCCCCTAGCCAAACACCATATTGAATCAGACACTTATATTTACAATATTATATTCTCAAACATTCCCTTTACTAATATGTTTTGTAGGTAAATAGGCTTGTGACCGTATTAAATATTTTATTGACAATAAATCTAAGAGCTAATGGCTGCCATTTACTTAACCTTATGGTAAGGTAACCTTATGGTACAAGCCCCTTCACCAAGCTTTTAAGTGATACTTCTGAAAGTTCAAATATCAAAATAAATATGCATGACGCATGGACAGAAACTAAGGAGGGTATTGCTGGATGGGATGGGTGTCCTGGGAGGAGAGGGGCAAAGGGGCACAACTTCTTGGGACAACTGTAATAGCAAAATGAATAAAATATATTTTTAAAAATGCAAAAAAAAAAATGAGTCAATCAATGATGCATAAAGAAGTAGATTAACAAATTGATGTTTCTCCCTTCTACTTTCTCTCTAAAATCAATAAATAAAAATTAAATATATAACAAAAAATAATATAATTAAAAATCAACCTATTTTAATTTGAGGAGAGATGCTATAATATTCCCAAGGTCTCAGCAGTAGTACCTGAAGAAGCAGGAATTTGAAACTAACTCTGCTCAACTCTAAAGAGATCATTTATTATTAAGATAGAGTTGGTAAATAAAATTATGTAGTACAGTTTAATTGAAATATTTGTAAAGGAAACAGTCTTAATTTTTAATAGGGAAATAACAGTATAAAGGTTTTCAGAAATAAAGTCCTTGGTTCCCTTGTGAAACATAGGAACAATTTAAAATCTGAGATAAATTCTTTTCTGTATTAAAGGCAGGTTTTTTTAAGTGACGTGATTTTGTCACTGTCTTGGGAATACTGTGAAAGGAAATATACGTGCATTAAAATTTCCTGAATGTTATACCTGATTGCTTGATATTAAGCAATTGTGATAATTAAAGCTTCTGGTGCCAATAAAACTGTCCAGAAGCAAATGTTTTGGTGGTACATATTGATCATATTTCTTATTATGTTGCCTTATTTTAAGTAAATATATTCTTTCTCAATGTTTACATTAATGACTTCCATAAATATCAAAACCATGAACTACATCTGTGTAAATATCCTATGGGACAGTAAAGTAAATTTACTCATTCTGCTAATACAATACAAATATCTTATTCTGTTAATACAAAATACAAAATACCTTGACTTCCATTCATATGCATGAAAATCCAAATATTATCTTTATAGTAAAACATATTAAAATTCATTTGTAAACTCTTCATATAGAGCTTTCTCGTAGACAATATGAAAACATTTTAGTCAGTGCTGCCAACAGAGAATTTTGTATTTTGACATTTAACCAGAATATGAGTATATATTTCATTTTGAATGTTTCTATTTCTCTAATTTCAAATGTATATGAAGGTATATCCAATGGCATAAAGTTAATTGCTGATATCAAATGCTGAACTTGGGACATTTAACTGATTTGCTAATCATAAAATCGCCTCTGGGCATATATAGAAATTTTTTCCCCTCTCTTTCTCTTTAACTTGGGCAAAGTATACTAGATACATAGAGTAGACTAGAGGGACTGAGGAGATGAGTGATTTAGCAATGAGTGCTGAGAAGTGCCACTTCAATTGGATTCTAACCTTCAGAAATGCAGAGACCACCTCTCCTCATATTACAATCTTTATGAATATCAAGTAACTGTTGAATGAATAAGTTGGTAAATAAATAAATATTAGACTTATTTCTGAGAAGGATTGCTAACTTAGGATGTGGATTTTGTTTGTTTATTAAATGTATGTGTCCTCGGGGGACAAAACCCATACTATATTCTCTTTTTTTTTCCTTGAAATATCAGTCTAGGATGGGCATTATTATTTCTATATCTCTAAAACATATATGTAAGGCAGCTGTGGGTACAAAGAAGTTTAAATACTCTACAGGTAATATATATAGTAAACAGCAAGGTCAATATACAAAAACAAGTCTGATTTGGCTTCAAATTCCATGCTCTTATTAAACTAGCATATACTGTGTATGAAACTAGGAGATCTGGCATCATTTCTTGAGGTCTCAAATCTATACAAGAGTAATTAAGGGGACTTGATTTAAGTTCTAGTTTTGCTAGTCATAGATTTTATAATTTGAATAGTCATTTCAAAACTTTGTGGTGATTTACTTACTAAGAAAATCAGGACAGAGGTAGTGATATCTAAAATCCATTTGTGAGCTAATAGGTCTTTAGCCTGAAATTTACCAGCTCATTTTCACAACTATAGTTTAATCCAAAGGTAATATAGTATTTAGTTCCGAAATGTGCACATACTAACTGTATGAAATATCTATTGGCATGACTGCAAATTCTACACAACATCTCATTAAATGAAAAGAGATGTTGATTGACAAAGTTGTCAGCTATCACAGTTCACCTGAATATGCATTATAACATTCATATTTGCATGATTTTCATAACACAACCTTGAAAAAAACAAACTGTTCAAGCTGAATGCTCTCCTTTATGGTATTATTTTTTCTGATACAGAACTTATTTTTTATATGTTTTAAAATGATAACCACATTTTCTGTCCTTTAGAACCTAATCTCTCAATGACAATGGCCCAGAATTGATGGATGGTCCTATAGAGAATTATGTGGTATTTAGCTTTCCTGAAGAGATATGACATTTCAGGTTTAGGATGATTCACCATATGGTTGATAGGTCAAGTTTTCCTATGGGATGTTAGGTGTTGCAAGAAATATAATGGAGCCATCAGTGTGCATCTGGACCTGGGCTAGAATCTGCCTGCTACTCCAGAATGTCTAAGGGAAAGGACTAGCACATGAGGTTTGTCCCGAAATTATTGGCCGCCCAAACTATTTAAATTCTAGTGACATTGCCTTGATACTTTAGGGAGAAACCCTTGTATATCCAAACCACCTACTAGGCAAAAGCTTCTGAATTTTCAGAAAATTCTCCTTTCAAACATCCTGATGCACTCTGTGTGGAGTCAGTGCTCCCCTGATGGCACAGACAGCCTTGCCACCCTGATAGTCAAGAAAAGCAATAGGTGGTCTTATTTATCAGCCAACATTTGGGTGTCTCCAAACTTGCGCTCAACTCCAGCCAACATTTGTCACGGTCAATTTCCTACTACTAAGATTCACAACCTGCATGGTAAATTGTGTTTCTCTCGTATGCTGCTCATCCATTCAGCTCTTTACAAGAAGTTGGTAAAAAGAGACAAGGATACATCTACATCTACTTGAAGAAGGATCACCCACAGCAAAGCCCTGGCACTAAACCATGGAAACTGGTAATGGCTACTCCTCAGGAAGAATATTGGGTTCATTATTCATTATTATTAGGTGTCACACAGCCCATAGCCAGCAATAGGCAATAAAATTAAGGGATTATTAAATGGTCAAAATGAGCACAGACTAGGTTCTACATCTTGGCTTTGACTCACGAATGATGCTAATTTCTCAAAAGTTTATCTCTGTGGTTTAACATCACCTAGAAAATGTCCTCTTTTTTGATGCTAAATCTATGGCTCCCCAGCATTTAGAGAAATCTTCCGAGAGAAGATTGTCGAGGAAGAGATAGGCCATTGCTCAAATGGCCTCAACTCTCCCTTGACTTTCACTCCCCTTTATGACCCTCTCATTCCCCTTCTCGCAGCCTGCTGTAGGCCAAACCCTGGAAGGGTGCTCATTTACCAAATCCAATATTAAGCTCAATTTAACTTAGCAGAGCTGAAACAGAATGTGTTAAAAAAATAATTTCAATAAAAATAGGAGAAAAAATAATTTAAATAAAGAACAGAGTATAAAACATTTCAGCCAACTTAAAAAAGCATGTTTCGCCCTGGCTGTGATAAGGCGCCCGGCCTGTGAACCCACAGGTTCGATTCCCCAGCCAGGGCACATAACCAGGTTGCCAACCAGGTCTCCAGTCAGGTCTGTGGCTGGAGGCAGGTGAAACGCAACCATACATTGGTGTCTCTCTTCCTCTCTACCTCTCTCCCTTCCCCTCTTTCTAAAAATAACGAAATAAAATCTTTAAAAAAACCTTATAAAAAATATAAATAAATAAATAAATAAGCATGTTTCTTTTTAAACCATAGCAATCTTTTACCATTTATTAACTTAGAAACCAAGCATGGGGCTTCTTCTAATGATTCCAATCTCTTCACAAGATTTAAGTCCAATAATGAAAAAAAAAAAAAAAAGAATTCTCTTGAGTAGAAGGCATTTCTCTTTATATATTAGTACTTAATGTTGTCTCGATTATTATTTTTTCATGTATGTATTTTCATCTTTCAGGTCATTACATGTGTAAGCAGTGTAGCTAGAAGCCTGAGCAATACAGTTGAACAATACTGCTTGCCAAATATATCCCTATCATTGGCTAATTACAGCGCCTAAAATTTCCCAACATTTTATTTACCGCATAGTGTTCATGAAATAAAACCTGTCATCTGTTCTTGCTCATTGAGGTCTTGGTGAGAACAAAGGTTAAATATGAAAAAAGAGATAACATTTTCAAACCATTGGAAATGTCTATGTCAAACAGAAAGACTGTCCTAAAAACACAGAACTGAATTTTTTTTTTTTTTAAATTTTAGAAATACTGGGAGAATAAAGTAAATGTATTTGGTGGGAAGTTATATGTTAAAATTAACTGTGCAATATCAGCAAAAAGGTGACATGAATGGTGTATAATTGCCCAATAGGAAGCTCTAAGTTAATTATAGGTTCAACATGAGTCAACAATGTGAAGGGATTCTAAGGAAGGCATGTGAGCTTGAACTGAGAATGGCTAAGTAATGCCATTCTTAATTCAGGCAGAGTAGTGATCACCTCACTAAATTCTGCACTGGACAGGCCACAAATAAGTCTTTAATTTGGTAAGGCACATTATTAGCGGGTGAACAGTGGTAGTTATCACCAAGGGAACAGTAACAGTAGTAGTGTAAGGTCCAGAAACTTTCCTGTTACAGAAGTGCAGTCAGAAAGATTAGGTTTGAACCTCTTCTGTTTTATGTGAGAGTTCAGCAGTTTTGGATGGGTCATTTTTTCCCCTTTAAAGCCCTGTTATTTTACCTATAAAGGTGGTATAAAAATATCATCCCTTTCATGAAGTCCTTGTGCAGATCAAATGAAACCATTTATGTGGATTCATCGTGTAAATTGTAAATTGGTATGCAAATAAATAAGGTATAGGTGATTGGGCTCTGAACATATAATAACAGTGTGTGTAAAAGGAAAAGCTCATTGCTTATGATTTCACAGGGTTGGAGGCAAGTGTAGTTAAATGTAAAAATAAAGCATGTTTGGCTCAATATATGAAAGAACCTAGTAATAATTAATACACATCAACATCATTAGTTGCCTCAAAAAAAGTAATAAACTTCTTCTTTTAGGACAAATTCAGGGAGAATTCATCCTAAAATCTGATGGGGTGGTTGTGAAAGGATTTACTGAATGTCTTATAAATACCTTTCTTGGGGAAAGAGTTTGCCAATCCTATGAGATTTTGCTAAAATCCCAGTTCACTCTGTTAAAGAGCATTGCACATTTAATACTAACACCAACTAAACGCACTAGCACTTATTAACCACTAACCATATTCTAGTGGGCCCAGACTATTTGTACAGTTGTGTATGTTTTGCAAAGTCATTTATATACATATTTTTCACATAACCATGAACTAAGAGAGAAAAATTTCTATTTAGGACCTCTCTCCCCTACTCCCAATATAATATAGGTGACAATAGAAGACATAGATAGAAAGTGTTTTTGTCCCAAATATTGCTCCACTTTTCTTGTACATACACAATACTTTTTAATCTAGTCCCCAAGACAGTGCTTATGTGGATTAACACTAAGAGCAAAGTCAGTCAACATAGGCAAGAACAAGCAGATTAGGTAGAAAATTAAGGCTACAGGGCTCAGAAAATAAATACCCTGTGAAAGTCACAGTTTTACAAATATTGCTTGGCTGTTTAACAGAAAAAGAGCTCAATTCCTTTTCTAACAAACTGCATCAATGATTCTACTGAAAGAAAAAGAGTAATCAAATCTCACACTTCAGAAAATATACTCTGCACTGTAGGGGTCAGGAAGATACATTTTTTTCCTTTGTAACCCCATAGTGCTTGACAATTAGCTCAAAGCTAAGAATGTGGCACTTGGGTCTTCTTTGCTTCCTTTTGATGCATCAGCATGAGTTTGGCTAACCATCTTGAAGGCGAAGACCTTAAAAGGGAAAGGACAAATGCCAGCTTCCAACCTGAAGATGTTACACAGGAGGCATATTTTTATTCCCTTTGTTGATTGGAGCTTTCTTGTAAAATGTGTGAGACTACACAACTACATTCTCTGCATTTTCTAGTTAACAAATAGGTGATCATTTGGGGGCAAAGAATATGCACACACAAATAACACTTGTTTATTAATCCAGGTTTCTCTTTCATTGGACTTATTTTTATTTTAGTTGGGAGAAATGAGAAAAATGCTATAAAGGATAAACCTTTAATCATCTCTGGGTCTATTTAGAAGCCAACTTGTGAGCCCTCTAACGGCAGGTTGAAAATCATTGAGGAGACCACCTGTCCATACCCTCATCCAGTGATGACATGTAGCAGATAAATGTGCCAAAGGGGAAATCCACGCATCTTTGTGAGTTATAGCCTCATTTTCAATGGTATAGGACAAAGAAATAGTAACAGACAGCCTTTGTAAATCCTTCTGTTTTTCAGACTCAGCTTTTAAAGGATGAAAAAAATACATAATTTAAAGTTGTTTGAGTTAAAATGAGAGGTGTTGCAAGAGGAGTGCTTTTACAGTTTTGAGGACCCTGTATTGCAGAAGAAAAAGGTGGTCTGCTAGAATCCTCTGGTGAGTAGCACTACTAAATAGTGCTGTTAGAGGTGAAAGAGAATTTTTCAAATGTGCTGGAAGAGATCTGCAAGGTCATGCATGCTAGTGTATTTGTTGAAGAAAGCAAGACTTGATACATGAGAATACCTTCAAAAATACATTAAGAAAGGTTAGGGTGACAAGGAAATGAGACTGAAAGTTTTAAAGACACCTTTGTTCCCAAATGGCCACATATCCCCTGTGGATCGACCCTGTTAGCAATACTCACTTGAGCACAAGTTGAACTGTTCCTGCTTGAGGCTATTTCTTATTCAAAGTCTATAAATGAAGGTTGACTTCCTGCCTACATAAAAAGGGGGAGCACCCTGGCTGGTGGCACTGTGGATAATGTGCCGACCTATGAACCCAAAGGCCGTTGGTTCAGTTCCCAGTCAGAGCACATAATGAGATTGCAAGCCAGGTCTCCATCCAGGTCTGTAACTGGGGGCAGGTGAAAGGCAACCAACCATACAGTAATGTCACTCTCCTTCTCTACCCCTCTCCCCTTCCCCTCTCCTTAACAGTAATAAATAAAATATTTAAAAAGGGGAGGGGACATTTAGGAAACATTTTTGTTCTCAGATTTATTGAAGAGAATAAAAAATTGTTATAACAAATAGAAGAAATGTTCTAGAAAGATGGGTAGGGGAGAAAAAGTTCCTGAGGAGGCAAGTGAGAGTTTGCCAAGAGAAAGAAGATAATGGAAGAGTTGATAAATAAATTTTAAAAATAGGCACAATTTCCAAGATAAAAATATGTGTGAGGATCTTCTCTTTGAGGGTCAACTAGGCCATTCTACAAAATAATAATAAATGATAATAAATCTATTATCAATAACAGATACATGAACACCACTACAATTCCAAGAAGACATGATGGTGTATTTGCATCTGGTGGCTTTCTGGATATGGTGGCCACCATATGCAGACATGACATGGCTAATTGGCCCGTATGTTGTTTCCCTGGAGTGTGAATCCAAGATATGACAGGAAATCTGCCCAGAATCATCAACTTCACTCCTCTCTACTTCCACTGGTCCATGTGAGGATGAAGAAGAGGGTCACAAAGAAAACCCCGCAAACACTAATCCTTTCAATACGTATTCATTGAGTGGTACTGTGCTCGTGGAGACAACAGCAAACATAGCATGTTTTTGTTCTCCTCTGGTGTATAAGCTTCTGTTCCCACAAGCATTTAGATGATAAAAACTGAGTTGTGACTATTGCTGTGATAGAGAAATAAAGTTAAGTTTATTCTCTGAATAAAGGCTAGCATTTACCAAATCCTGGAGACAAGAAAAAGGAGAATAAAAATAGTCAACTAAAAGTGATGCTTCTCTAGTAATGCTGACAACCTTGATTTGAAAATTACCCAAAATTTTTAAGGAAAATAAGAAACAGGAACACCAAGTGCATCTTCAATATATAAAGAAATACTTGTAAATCCAAAACACAACCTATGATTACAGGAAAAAGGATTAAATACTTGTAACTGATTCAGACAAAATGGGAAGATAGACACCTGTGTCCCTAGAGAGAGCATCAAATAAGATGCCAGCTGATTGACCACAGAAACTCCTCCAAAACATACAAGAAATCTAGGAACATGAGGTGAGTTAGAGTGATTAAAAATGGGACTCATTTATGAATACTTGGATAAAATCATTCAACCCCCCACATAACCTCTGGACGCTGAGCAGACAAGTGACTTCCCCACACAGTGCACATTTTAAAGGATATATAGACTTATCCAACTCCCAGGAAGTAAAATAAAGGCAAGAGAAAGATAAAACTGAAATAAAAGTATTTATTGAAGATAGCAAACATGTGACTAACAGAAATTTCACAAAGAGAAAGCACAGGAGATTGGCATGCTGGTAGTGTTACAGAGAAAAGGAATTTTGCCCAGCCTAAAGGGAAGAAGTTTCCTGATTGAATGGACTCCCTGAATGCTCTGTAGAATGGATGAATAATAGCCCACAGCAAATATTATTGAGCATATATAATTCACTGTCTAGTTAGATTAAGCATGGTTTATTTTATTGTTTGCTCTATAGTAAGGAAAATTTTATAATAAAAGCTAGATAGTTAAATCTGTTAAAAAGTTATGTCCCGGCTTATGTAGTTGGAATGATTGTTTGGATAGTGCTATGTGAAAACTCAACATACTTTATTTTTTACACAATCTAAATTGTTTAACCTATATAGTTAAACCATAATATAAAAGCTAAACCTTATCTATAATACTAAAAACATTCAGAAAATTAGAAGCAAAATTCACCTGTAAAATTTTTCTTTTATATTTTTCATTATCTACATATGTATCTTACTGAATTGTTATGTAGATGTTGATTAAAGTCCTGCTTTTCTGTCATTAAAAAAAAGAAATATTAACATAACTGGGATAGAGAGAAGAACCTAAAAGCTTCCAGAATGAAAGCCAGAATGTAATTCTGCACTTTGTCAAACATTTATCTCAAACTAGATTTCAAAATAGAAACACAAATAATATTGTAGCAAGAAGCCCTGGCTGGTGGCTCAGTGGATAAGGACCCGCCTTGCGAACCCAAAGGTCACTGCTTTGATTCCCTAGCCAGGGCACATGACCAGGTTGCAAGCCAGGTCTCCAGCCAGCTCCATAGCTGGAGGCAGGTAAATGGCAACCATACGTTGATGTCTCTTTTCCTCTCTACCTCTCTCCCTTCCCCTCTCTCTGAAAATAATAAATAAAAGCTTTTTAAAATAAATAAATAAATATTGTAGCAAGAGCCTCTAAAAAAGAAGCATGGCTCAATATGGTAGAACACACTAAAGTCTGTATTACACAATTCACTCTGAATGAGGAGCCAAAATCAAATTCAAGGAAACATTGTGAAAGTAAAAAAAGTGTACAGATGAGTTTGAGTTATAAAAGCAAATTAGCTATATGAATAAGAAATAGTATAATCAGAAAAAACAAATGCAAGGAATATCATAAAGGTTAGCCACAAATTAGATAAGGCTTGAAAAAAGTGCTAAGAAAAATTAAAAGTGCAGAGTAATCCATGATTGGAACAAGCAGAAAGGATATCCACATATTATGCTGATTCTGAAAACAATTTTTGCTATCATAAAATGGATAAGGCATGGCAAATTGAAGAAAGAAGATTCAAAAAGAGCAACTTATTCTATATTATCAGTTAATTTCCTCATTTGTAAAATGAGGACCATTCATATGATTGTTATGAGAACATTAAATGAAATAAAACATTTTAGAAAATGACATATAATAATCATTCAGCGAAATTAATAATCATTTCATATATTTTTACAATCACCTCGTATTTTTTCCTGTGTATTCCAAAATCTATCCATACCTAGCATGGATTCACCACAATATGTTGAGTGATTTAGTGGTGACCTAGTAGGAAATGAAAAAATGAGTGGGATGGAGATCAGAAAAAGGTTAGTTTTCAGAGAGTAGAGGAGAGTGGATGGCAGTATTTCAACTTATTATAGCCAATGGAATTTAGCAAATTCAGGTTCAACTTATACCAAGGGGATATCTATGGGTACATGAATAGTGATGATGTATAGGGCTAAGCAAGGATCATTGCATGTTATTTTTTAGAGCTGAATATAGTTCATGTTGGAAAGTAGGGTGGGCCTACTGCATGGCTAGGTTGCAGAAGCTGGGTAAGGTATTCAGCCCCCTCATATCCAGCAGAAATAGGGAAGGAGGATACTAAAGCTGAAGTCCAGGCACCAGGACTGGATCCATACTAAAGGGATGAGATTAATTCTCAGAACCACCTGCTTGTGCAGAGTGGATGATAGGATGCATATCAATTATACTTCATTGTTTTACTTTTTTGGCTGTTTCACACTAAAGTTTGCAATAAACATTTATTATGAATTCAATCAACTTTCGAATAATGTATCCCACTTCACAGGTAATGTAATTACCTTATAATAGAAAATATTCTTAATTTTTTGCTCCCACTCCTTGTATTATTATTGTCATATATATATATATATGAGACAATTGTATTCATATATACATGAATGCATTATTGTTATTCTGAGGACACTGTTGTCTGCAGTTTGGTGATGGCCTGAGGGAAGTGAGGGCAAGGGCTGGATGGAGATGGGCAGAAGGGGAAAGATGGGAACATCAGTAATAGTATCAACAGTAAAATTAAGTAATAAATAAATAAATAAGTAATTTTTGCACACCAAAGAAAACACTATCAACAGAACAAAAAGACAACTCACTGTATGGAAAAAGATATTCAAAAATCATACCTTTGAAAAGAGATTAATATCCAAAATGTATAAGAACTCACATAATTTCATACCAAAAAAAACCCAATTACAAAACAAAAATACTATTATATGATAGGTTAATTGAGAATAAAAAATAAAAGTTTTATTTTATTTCCACTTATTCCTTCTCTGATATTTTTCCTTTCTTTACATAGATCTACGTTTCTTACCTTTTTATTTGATTTCTCTCTTAAAACTATTTGTGTTATATTTTATTATTTGTCTCCCTTCACTAAATACTGAACTCCAAGAAAGTAAGATCCATGCTAATTTATTAATTTTCATTTAAATAATCTTATTCCTTTTTATTTTCCAGTGTGATGCACAGGGTCTACAATAAGTCAAGATTCAGTACATATTTGTTAAAAATGAGTAACAGATTAATAAAATAAATTTTGAAATGGGCAATGGAAAAAAGTGGTAACTTTAGAGTTAAAAGACCTTTGGTCAAATTCAAGCTCTACCCTTTATCACTTGTGACTTTTCAAATTAATTAATCTCACTGAGATCAGTTTTCTCATCAGTAAGGTTGGTATAATGTTTGCCACAACTTTTAAAATGTTTTGAGATAACCACTGTGAAAACTTCCTAAACCTGTTGCATCAATGTGAACAAACGAGAAATTTATTGCTGGAGCAACTTGGCCTAGAGTATGTTCATCAACTAGTCACTAATCTTAAACAATTGGATCTATAGAAATTAGTGAATGTGTATTTGTAGCATTCACAAAAGTGACCAGGCTATTAACAACTGTGACTGTGTATGTAAAAGTTTCAGACTTGGGAGTTATACTATCGCAGTTTTGTCAAAAATACCGTTTGCTATGAAGATCATAAAACCAGGGATTTCTGATATGCAATCTTGAGTTTTCCTAGAAAACTTTAAAAGACCCCAAATTTTAATTTTGACTACAAAGCAAGAAACACATAATACAGAGAGATGATTATGTCAAGTAAGTTCAAGTCTTACTTTAAGTTTATCATAGAAAAAAGTCTAAATAGAGAGTAGTTTGCTTGGAATAGTGTTAGACATCCTGCCTGCCAACAAAAAAGTTCTATTAGTTATGATAGCTAACGAAAGTAAGACAATAAAGATGAAAGAATGACAATTTTTATCTAGTCACAATGTCACCTGGGAAACAGAGATGGTATCTCTAGAGAGAATTATGCTATAAATAATGAAGTTAAAAGTATATGAGAAAGACAAAACAACTTTAGAAAAGGTGAAATTTAAGAAGGTACCGTATACATGAATCCAAACACCTGAAGCTGCCATGTATATCAAAAGTTTATAAAAATATATAATATTCTGTATTGGAAAAATATGCTTTTAAAGATGTTTATACAAAATCCTGAACATGGTTCTCATATTTTGATGCAGAAAATTACTTCTAATAAAGAAATATTTTAGGCATGAAAAGTTATATATAAGGTTGTTCATATATTAACAAGTAAAATGGTAAAAAATATCTCTATCCAAGTTTATGTGGTTATATTATATAACCAAACAATTTAGTATCATAATTCTATAGAACTGTTAAATATCATGACAATGACAACAGGCAATGTTCATGATATTAAATGGAAAATCTTAAAAATAATATGTATAGTGTGATCACATACAAAAGCAATCACATACCCACATAGAAAAAAAAAATAGAAAGTCTATGCATAAATATGGTAGCAATTTTAATTTTAGGAATATAATACTTTGTAAGTTTAATTTTTATAATGAGAAGATATCACTTTTACAACTAGAAAAAATAATGTATATACTAACATCTGTTCAGCAACATTTGGAAAACAATTTAATTTTACATTTGCCACACAGTGAACCAGGTGCACAGGTTGGAATAACAATGACAGAAATGATAAACCTGAACAGAGGCTTCAAAGGCAGATAGTAGAGTAATATTATCTACCTCATTTAATTGGACTAGATCAGTTTTATCACAACATTCCAAGGGAGATTTCATTTTAGTTCAATGCTATATGGTACTTACCCCAGAGATTTCTGCTTATCAATTGCAGAATAATTGAAATTTTTCATCTAAACCTTACATCCAGAGAAAAAGGGAAAGAGAATATGAAAGAAAACACAGAAGACTAATTATTATTGTCATCACCCTATGTAATCCAGAACATCACAGTTTTAAGAATAGGATTACAAAAACAAATCCAACTTTGATTATTTGACCATATCACTTCTCACAGTTGACCATATAGGGAAAATCACCTGTCATTCACCTCAGCTGTGGTTTACTATGTAGAAACACAAAATCACTGCTACAAGCTTCCTTGCATTCTCAGCCTAGGAACATATAATTCTAATGCAGCCAGTGGGTAAAAAGTAAACTTATTTAGAAAAGATAAAAATTTTCCAGAAAGTTTCTAACTCTGCTTTCCCCGCAACATGTCAAGGTATTCATTCATTTATTCACAAACTTTGACCAACAGTGATGTTCCAGGTGCCATGTGAATTGCAAAGGGTAATAATGGTACTTAGTTTATTGAATTCCTCCATTACATGAGATTCTATGCATAAATTTCTTACTACAGGATGAGACCAATAGTAAAACCTTGGTAAATATTAGCTATTAATTCTACTACTACTACTAAAATACAACTAAATTTCTTTTTCTTGAGAAGGATAAAGGTACAATAAAGCATGTCTTTACTCAAGTCACTTGCTTACTATATGGTGCTTCTCTGAAATCAGTTGTGTGATGTAATAATTACATGAACAAAGTGGCCCTCCAGACATATTGTCTAAATGATGTACAATGTTAAACTGTTAAATTACAAACAAAAATGTCCCAAGGCAAACATAATTAACATCACTTTTTGACTTTCAACATTAAATTATAAAATTTCACTTAATGTATTGACAGACCATAAGATACAGATGTGATCAGGAAGGTAAGGGAAAAAGAATGTTATCAGTAAGTCACAAAGCTCAAACGAGATTAATAAACCATTTCAGTCCCTCAGCGCCTCAACAAGATGTGGCTTTTCAGTAGACATTGCCAAGTCCTGGACTGTGTTTCCTGAGCCCACACACTGAGAGGCCAACCTTCCAGTATTTCTATACAGTGACATAAGAACACAGGACATATTTTCCGAGCATCCCTAAGCATAATAAAACCATGGAGGTTCTGTGCTAGATTATACAGTGTCCTTTACAACATCCTACTTTGCCCGTAATGATTTCTCCACATTTTATTTCAAATGTTTTATAAGATCTCATTTTAAATGATTCATGAAAACATCATTGAGGGGCCTACCTTGGTTTCCTCAGCCTATATAAGCAGATAGAAAAATATTTCTCAAAACAGCCCTGCTTAATCTATTGCAGCATATTTAAAAGATGATCTATAAATAATTAAATACTTCAAAATGTTTCCATGATTTACTAGATGAAAGGTGTATTTTTCCATTCTTGATCTATTTTCCGCTCATATTTTTAAAAAATATTTTGACTTTGTTTTGATAGAGTATTTCAAAGCAAAAATCCAGGCACTGTATCAATTCACCCATAAATATTTTAGTACACATCTCAGAAACACAGAGAATTTTCTTTGAATATCCAATTCCATTGTTACACTTAATAAAATTAATAATGCACATTATCTAATAGCCTACGTTCAATTACACCAATTAATAAAAATTTTTCTTCTACAGGCAATTCATTCAAGCTAAGATCTGGACAAATTATACTCACTACATTTGGTTCTTATGGTCCTTTTAACATTTTAAATGTCTAGCAATCTAGGACAGTTTTTCCTTTTCTTTTTTTTTTTCGTTTTGTTTATATGTGGTTATTTTTGTACTTTTAGAAACCATACAAGATGTCCAGTGAATGTCCCACATTCTGTATTTGACTGCTTCTTTAATATGTCATTTAATTTGTCCTTTTAGTGCCTGAATTTTCTCTGTTTTTATTTTGTTTTGTTGGTACAATAATACTACATAGGATCTGCAGTTTATTTGATATCACGGCCTATAAGAAGACATACACTGGTTTTCTCAGTGCGTGTTGGTGATGCTAAAACTGATCCATGATTTCAGGAGGTGACCACAAGACTCACCAGACTATGTCAGGTTAAAGTTTTCAATGAACCTTTCAACTAAGTTTTATTTTAATCCATTAATGACTTGCCCACATCAGTTTTTTTCATTACGGATGAAAATTAAAGATAGTTTTTCAATTTTTCATCTCTTCTGTGTTTACTATATGAAAATAGTTTAGAAGGACTTTCTCTAATCCAGTCAAGATATTTGGTTACCCCAATATAGTTCACATTGGGTATTAAAACAAATACTGGTTTTATTTTCCTATAATTCTTAGTGTTTATTGTATTGAGTTGGTGCTCTAGGAACACCCAAAGATGACCAAGACATTGTATTTCTCATTTTGTCTGTATCAATATGAACTCATTTTTTTTTTTTTTTACTGTTTTAATTCAATATAGTTCAATTTGTCCCATGTTGGCCTGAGCAGCTCCAAGTTAATCCATGTGTCCTTTTGACATAGCTCATTAGCATGTATGAATCTTAATTTTTCATCTTATGTTCTCTGTTATTCTTGTACATGTCCTGATCCATAATCATAGACATTCTTTAATTTGATGGACTGTTTTATTTTTTTAAAGGTACAGAATATTTAGAAATTATAGCCTGAGTATTAAGAGTGTATTATTAGTTGTTATTAGAATATTTTTTCAATTCTTATACTGATACTTTAAATTTAACCTTGAGATAAGATAATTTTTATTTAACTTTTTTAATGCCAAAAATATTTGCTTCTAAAAAGATTGTTAAATTTCTCTTACAGAACACATTGTAATTATGTTTAAATAACTATACCAATATTATCACTAATAATAAGACTATTACATACAGCTATGATTTCCTTAAAGCTAATTTAATCTTTAGAGTAAAAGCCTGCTATTATTTATAGCAAAACACTATCTCCAAATTTAGTAGAAATATAAAAGAAGTAACCCTTTTCTCTGAGTAGTTGTCACTAAACTGATAACCATTTAGAAAAGTTTTATCTTTTTTTAAATATGTTTTTACTCTTGACACTACTACAAATGTCCCTACTCTCCCTCACTTTGCTCACCTTCCCCCAAACCCCACTCCCCCTTCCCTGGTCATCACCACACTATTGTCCGTCTCTAGGGTTATGCATACAGGGTCTTTGGCTGATCCCTTCACCTTTATTCATCTAGTTCCCCCTTTCCCCTTCCCTCTGACAGCTGTCAGTCTGTTCCATGTATCCATGCCTCTGTTTCTGTGCTGCTCATCAGTTTACTTTGTTCATTAGATTGCACATATGAGATCAGATGGTATTTGTTTTTCTCCGACTGGCTTATTTCACTTAGCATAACAATTTTTTGTCCAACCATGCCATACTGTTGCAAAATAATAATAATTATTATTTATTATTCTATCCCTATTTTAGCCATAAAAGCTTTATCATATGTATAATATTTATTAATACTATTTTTTACAAATTTCTTAGATATATATCCTTGTTTACTTTTTCCAGCTTTATTGAGGTATAATTAACAAATAAAAATTGTAGATTTAAATGTATGTGATAATTTCACATGCATATACACTTGAAATAATGACCACAATAAAGTTAATTAATCCATCACCTCACTTTCATGTTTGTGATTAAAATGCTTAAGATCTACTCTCATGCAAATATCAAGTATACAAAATAGTATTATTAACTACAGTTATCTCATTCTGCATTAGATTCTCAGAATTTTATCATCTCGTAACTAAATTTTGTACACTTTGATCAACATCTTCCATTTTCTTCACACCAAGCTTCTGGTTACCATCATTCTACTCACTACTTCTAGGAGATTTTTGTTTTGTTTTAGGTTCCTCATATTAGTGAAACTGCATAGTATTACTTTTATCTTGTTTATTTTACTTCACATAATATCATCCTTATTATCACAACTGGTAGAATTTTCTTTTTTATGGCTAAATAATTTATATACATGCTCCACATTTTTATTAATTTATTTGATGGTGAACAGGTAGATTATTTCTATAAGTTGGCTATAGGAAATAATAGTGGAATAAACATGGGGATACATATATCTCTTCAAGATAGCAATTTCATTTTCTTCAGATATATACCCAGACCTGGGATCCCTGGATCATATGGTTATTCAACAATTAATTTTTAAGCAAAGTTTATTTTGTTTTCCATAATGACTATAACAATTTTCATACTCATCAACAGTGCACAAGGATTCCATTTTCTCCACATTCTTACCAACAGTTGTTATCTCTTATCTTTTTGATGATATTCATTCTGACAGGGGTGATGTAAATCTCATTGTGTTTTTATTTGAATCTCCCTGATGATTAGTGATGTGGAGAACGTGTTCACGTACCTGTTGGCCAGTCTTGTCCTCTTTGAAAAATTTCTGTTGAGGTTCTTTGCCTATTTTTAAATCAGGTTTTATATCTTGCTGTTTAATTGTATGCTTCTTTATGTATTTTGAATAGTAACCCCCTTTCAGATATTGTGTTTGCAAACATTTTTTCCAATGTACAAGCTGGCTTTTTATTTTTGTTGTTTTATTTTGTTGTTTTATTTAGTTTAAATCATGAAGAAATAGAAATTTTGAATATATAGATAATTAGTATAAGGATAGAATCAATAATAAAAAACACACCAGGAAAAAATCTCAGATGAACCAGATGACTTCAATGGTGAATTCTACCAAAAATTTTAGAATTACTGCCAATCTTTCTCAAGCTCTTCCAAAAAATTAGAAGAGCACTTCCAACCTCATTTTAAAAGATCAACATTAGCCTTATTACAAAGCCTGAGAAGGAATTTGCAAGAAAACAAAATTACAGGTCAAAATCTCTGATGAATATAGATGCAAAAATTCTCAACAAAATGTCAGCAAGTGAAATTCAGTAGCACATTGAAAATATAATGAACCATAAACAAGTAGGATTTATCTCTGAGAGGCAAGATGGCTCAACATACTCCAATCAATAAACGAAATCTACCACATTAAGACAATGAAAGATAAAAATTATATGATCATCCTTATAGAAGCAGAAATGGTCTGTCTCAGCATGTCTTTAATTTCCATGTTGTTTTTATGCAAAGGTTTATGTGCTACAGCTTGCATTACTGAATTTTATAAAGTTTGAGCCCTATCGCAAGTAGAACAAAATGACTTTAATGTTCAACTTAGTCTAACAGTTAGTTCTTGTTTCATCTCTTCACTCTTGAAACTTCTGTTACTTCTAAAGCCAGACCCATTCTAGAAGTGACTCCTTCCAAGCCCTTGCTTTTCAGGGTTTACTAATAAACCTGCTGCAAAGAGCATTACTAAGATCTCAGAGAGGCTTCCTATCCCATCCATGTGAAGTCACTAAATATTCTTCCACTTTTGCAACATCTAAGGCAAATTACATACAAACCACTTTCAAAAAATATTAAAGAAAACAGCAGGGGAACTGTTTAATATAATGACTATTAACCATGGAAATGTTCCTACCCCAATTTTTGAGCATGTCTTTACATATGACAAAATTTAATAAATGCTCATATTTTTATCCATAAATCAGCATGTCTTATTAACCATGATACTTTCTTTTCTTACCAATACTGACAAATACAGGGCCTGATTTTTATGTGTTGCCAGTATTAGCACTTTTCCATAAGTTCAAGAGCAAGAGGTTGGAGAAACTGCTTTATTTTTTTTATTTCAATTTTTTAAAAAGATTCTATCCATTATTTTTTAGAGAAAGGAAAATGGAGAGAGAGGCAGAGAGGGAGAGAAGCATCAATGTATGGTTGCCTTTCACCTGCCTCCAGCTACAGACCCGGCTGGAGACCTGACTTGCAACCTGGTTATGTGCCCTGGCTGGGAATCGAACCAGTGCAGCCAGCACCTTATCCACTGTACCATCAGCCAAGGCCTATTTTTTAAAAACTTATTTCTTGACAAACCTAGAGCTGTGTGACTAATAAAGATAAGATGTTCATTCATTTGTCTCTCCAGTTTCTGTACATATGGTACCCTTGTTATTTCATTTCAGTGAGATTCTTCCTCAAGTAATTTTATTTACACTCATACAAAGATGCTATGTTCTATAAGCAGACCTGATGAGGTGTAGAAGTTGCCACTTTGTTGAAAAATAAAAAAATGGGAATTCTCATCCTTTCCAATTGTTGAGCTCTAATATATATATACATACATCCCAACCATGTGCAGTATATAGTATACACACACATATTATATACAGAACAATATATATATTTAAAATAGACAAAATTCAATCATATATATTGCTATATATGTATATATAAAATAATTTCATCTGCTTATTTACTAAGGCCTAAATAACAAGAGTTTTGGAGGAGTGACATCAAGATTTGAATCCTGGCTCTAGAAGTAATAAGCTGTGAGGCCTTGGAAGTTATTTAATTTCTCTGATTCTATTCTCTTTTCTGAAAAAGTCAGTATAAAAATATCTATCTTGCAGAGTAATTCTATTAAATGAGATTAACAGTACTGTTCCTAGTCCATAGTATTACTGAGTACATGTTTGTTGCATTTCAATTACTCTAGATTTCACCTTCCTAGCGTTGAAAATGTCATCATGTGGCTTGAGATGGTCCTCATCTATCTTCTCTGCTTCAGAAACCTAAGGGCCAAAATTTTAATGGCTCCTTCATTTTATATAATGAGGAACATGAATGTGTAGAGAGGCAATGAGGATAATTGATTGACTAAATTAGTTTGTTGATCAAGTACTTACTCTGTATGTATCCTTTAGGGACTGTGGTTTGGCTGCTGGTAACAAAGACTTGGGCACTGAGTGTTAAATTAGGATATTATTCTAGAAAAAAATAGTTCCGATTTAGGCAGATCGAATCTAAGGTAGAAGCTCTGGAAAGTCATTAGGGACCTAGTTCTCTCTATTTCCTCCTCTGTTACCCTCAACCCACTGCTCCCTTCTTCAAAGTTACATGAAATCTTCCTTCCAGAACCCCATCAATTATGTTTAGTGTTTTAGGTGGAAAATGGGAAGAGTACAGAGATAAACATACTTTCCTGAAGCCCCATCCAATGACCTTCTCTCACATTCCATTGACATATCTCACTGTAAGGCTGTGTAAAGTGGCTTTTGAGTCTAGTGTAGTACCTCTATTCTATTAAGTTAAGGTTCTATTTATAAGAAGAGAAAAATTAATAACAGGTAAGAAATGAGCAGCCTCCATAATATACTGTTTCAGCTCAAGTAGCCTTACCCTCACTCTTAGAAGAATAAAAGAAAAATAATACAGCAAAGTGGTGCCAGGTGAGCATGTCCTTCTGTGGGAACATATCAAAGGCAGGGAGCTGATCCTAGAAGACTTCATAGCTGACATGGTGCTGTCTTAGGTGGGGGTAATAAGCATCCAAGGAGGTATAAGATGGAGGTAACAGTTGGAATCAGGGAGAACCAAGACTAGGATAAAACTTTAGCATTAAGTAACAATAATAATATATTTTCAGGAAAAAAAGACACTCTCATGCTTAAGAGCTTGCTTTTGTTAGGTTGAGCGTAAGTCCCTAAAGTACTAGAAAGAAAATAATGACTTTTTTAAAGTACCTTATAGCACTTTCTTATATTAGCACCTTCATACCTCTCCCTTGCAATTCCTAAGTACTGGTGTGCCTGCCTCTAACCAAACAGCCGGTTCAAAACAAATAAAAGATAAGGTGCTAGTAGGGAAAACTGTGAGTATAATAAAAGCATTGAAAAAGTAAATTAGTGTGGTAGGAATTTGAGTCATTTCTACTAAAGAGGAAGCACCAACCTCCTTTAGGAAAAATATTCATTTCAGTAAAAGACAGTCAAGTTACATGAAAGTTCAATGTTATGTGAATGAGAAAATACGCTTTCTTTGAATATATAACCAACTTTTTCATTGTGGCAAATAAGTTATAAACATTTTTAAATGATCAAAAACTTTTTGTAACCTTTCAAGGGCTCCTGATCAAGTTCTCACCAATTCTAGTATTGCAGCACAAATGCCAGGTAGTAAAATTTCATATCACTCAATACACTCATCTGTGAACTCCTTGGGAGTTTGTGACCAGGCTTTAGAGCAGAAGAGAGATTGTTTTCTGTTTCTAATAGCTATGAGACAGGCCAGGAGTCACTGGAGGTCTACAGAAATAATAAAGAATTATATCATTTCTTAGAAAATGATATACATTGCCAAGTACAGTCCAAATGTCTCTTTTATCACCACATATTTTGTCAGTTTTGACCTTGGCAAGCTTCCCTCTATTTTTAAGGACATTTAAAAATATGTTTCAATAATTTTCAGTTAATTGTAACACTAACATATTAAATTATGGCTTTAAAATGATGCCAAATTACAGGCGGAAAGGGGAATTGTGGTGACATGTGTTGAAATACTGAGTGTTAACAAGTACAGCCATCCTAAAGAGAACATCTGGATAGGGAAAACTGCTGTAAGGGTGTGAGCTTGTACACAGAGAGAAGAGATAGTCAATCATTTTCTAAGTATGGGAGCTTTATTGGAAACATATTGTTTAAACCCTTGGGAAAAGCAGTTAAAGCATATCACTCAGAAATTAAATATGTGACATGCCACATAATTTAGACCTTTCTAAACTCAGACCCTTTGCCCAGGGTGCTTCCTCTCCCTGAAAACACTCACTTTTCACCTCTTCTTGCTACCTCCTCTTCCTAAATGTGGTAAGTGCAATGTCATTCTTTGTACAACCGTAGCATCTACCATGTCTTTATCACATTATAATCTTGTTATCTATATATTTTATTTATTTGCACGTCTTTCCTGTTATCCAATAGTCCCTTAAGAGTAGTGGTAGTCCCTTAGTTATTATTCTATATCTGTACTTGCTTTTAAATACCTGGTGGAGCTTTAAAAATTCATTTAACAAATAAATGAAAATAAGGCAGATCAGAGGCTGTTATCTATTTGTTAAAGTTTGTACAGCTAAATTCAAGGTTCCTTGCATTCCCACAGCTTCATAACACTTTTCTGGGAAAAATAATACCTGAATGTGATTTGGAAATCACCACCCTTTGTCAAAAAAGATACACTTAGGAGAAATTTTCTTCTGAATAGCACAAGTTTTCAACCAAGATTCAAAATGCTTTCTTTCAGTCATCCTGTTCATTTCCCTTGTGTAAAATCCTGCCAAATCTCCCACCTAGGCCACCAGGTCAGGATGTTGATGCAGTCGATGGCCAAGAAGATTCACAAATAGAAGTTGTGGTGTGCTGGGTTTCTGCCTATGCTGCAGCAACCTTCCGGCAGTGCAGGGCAAGTTTTGTTTTGGCCTGAGGAATGTAGCCATCTGAATCCGAGCTTTTAAAAGCTATGATGAGTAAGAGTGGTGAATGAAAAAAACCTTTATAAGAAATGGTTACATGGAATTCTAAAGATGGAGAAAAAAACATTTTAGAAACATATTTCTAAAGAGAAAAAAATCATATTGGTTATGTCACTGTGTTGAACACTTTCTATAATGTAGTACATAAAAATATTGGCTCTGAAGTCAGACTGCCAAGGTTCAGATGTATCCTTGATACTTAGCAGATGACTTTGGGAAGGTGTCTTAATCACCACTGCACTTGGCCTCAAGGTCTTTATCTGCAAAATGGAAAAAGATAAGCTTATACATCTTAGAATTTGGGGATGTGCTGTTGATATGTGTCACATAGCTTAATCTTAGAATAGTGTCTGGCACATAGAAAGTGCTGTATGTGGATTTGCTTTAATTATTATCATTGTTATTTTAACCCAGTCCAGTTTTAATTTTTCTAAAATTTCTAACAATAAGAAGTTTGGATTTCCTATCAAATAGCATAAGTAAAATTGCAAATAAATATTTTCCTTTTAAAAAAATCAGAGAAATCCAAAAGTCCCATGATTGATTTGGAGCAAGAAACTGAAACTTTTTCCCCCAAAATAAGGCAATTTGTGTGACAGTCATTATTGACAAAAGACCTGTGGGCACTTTTATTTATTTATTTAAATTTTATTGTTGTTGTATTACATCCATCCCCTTTTTGCTCCCCTCTGTTGTGGGCACTTTCTATTAGCTTATAGTCATGTGCATAAACTGAATAGAACTAACAATTTTTTGAATGAGATTTCTTATCCAAATTGAGTTTTGAAAAATATGGAGTAGGAAATACAGGCAAAGATGATTGGGGAATTAGGATATAATCTAATAGTCAGATAGGAGGACGCACACAACCAAAGATGCTTTTTGTGAAAACTATTGTCAAAGAAACATTATTCTGTCATCTGAATATATTCATTAAAGTGTAGAATATATTTGACAGTGATGAAAATAAGGACTAGTATCTGGAATAAATTTACTTAAGTTGCTATAAAGACTATCAAGACAGGAAGGCAGTTTTTAATGCAACTGAAACAAAGCTACTATGGTGATTGGCAAGAATAATTGAAAAGGCTGCTACTTTCTTGACACTTTAAACTAGAATGATTTGATATCCATACATCCTAATCCTTTTTTCTTACAGGCAATAAATCTGAATAGTCCACTTTGTCACTGTTTAAGTTTTAAATTTACAGAAGAGAGTTTGATTATATGTTGATGCCAGCAGAGTTTTTCTTCCAGTGATTATAGATGTGAGTGAAAGATTTATTGACACAATGTTTATACCTCCTCTGATCTACTGAATTCTAAGAATCTTAGTCCCTTCCTTTTGACTTAGTCATGTGTCAATCCTATTTTTAAAAAAGATTTTATTTATTATTTTCAAAGAGAAGGGCAGGGAGGGAGAAAAAAAGAAAGAGAAACATCAATGTATGGTTGCCTTTCACCTGCCTCCAGTTACGGACCTGGCTGGAGACCTGGCTTGCAACCTGGTTATGTGCCCTACTGGGGAATCGAACCAGCAACCTTTGGGTTTGCAGGCTATCCGCCAATCCTCTGAGCCATACCAGCCAGGATGTGTCAATGCTTTAATGCATCAAAAAGTCAATACAGTATTATGGTTGTACACTATTAAATTTACAGTAAAAATATATTTTCTGAAATGAATGCTAAAATAATTTCCCTTATTATATATTACAATCCTGAGAAGACATATGAAATAGCTGTCATTTCTTGGGAGAACTTTGCTCTGAGTTCAGCTGATTTTATTCTCTGAGGAGTTTATAACTTCTCTTATGCAAGTTTTTACATCACTATGTACCAAACTAATAGTAGGTAGAATAAATACCAAGTATATAAGTAGCAAATATGAGATAATAGTTTTGTAATTCAAAATTTGTACTCTTTAAAAGATAAAAAGATTCCAAGTAGTTTGTAAAACTTTGTATAGATACAAAAAGAGCACTTCTCAATGCTCTTCAAAGAAATAAAAAAAACTTAGAAATTCTTTGGAAGAATGTGTCCCTCTCTTGCAGATCATGATGCCTGTTACAGCAAATGCTGTGAGACATTCTTTAGTAAATATGCTTAACTTTTGTATCATGAAATAGCCAAAACATTTTTATAAATCTCAGACACATTTTCTTATTCAACAAATAATTGCATTTTACATTGTACTCAATGATAAAAAACTGACAGCTTTTCTTCTAGAATTAGCTGATTCTACACCAATTCTTGCCAGTTTTATTCAACCTAGTACTAGAAGTGCTAGCCAGAGCAGTCAGACAAGATAAGAAACAAAAAGTGTTCATATCAGAAAGGAAGAAGTAAAAATGCCTCATTTTGTACATGGAACAGTATTATATAGGGAAAAATTGTAAAGATCCCACCAAAGCACTATTTAAATTAATAAAAAAAATTAGTAAAGTTACAAAGGTACAAAGTCAAATTAGAAAAAAATGCTTGTGCTTTTGTAAGTTACCAACACACTATCCAAAAGAAAAAAAAAATTAATCCCATAGCTAACTACATAAAAAAATAATAAAATAAAATAAAATACCTATAAATTAATTTAGCCAAGGAGAGGTAATATTTCTACACTGAAAACTAGAAGACATTGCTAAAAATTTTAAATGAATAAATGAAGAATCAATATCATTATAATGTTCATACTAACCAAGGTAATCTATGAAGTCCCTATCAAAATTAAAATGGCAGTTTAAACAGAAATAGAACAATCTTAAATGTTTTATGGAACTACAAAAGACCATGAGTAACCAAAGCAACCTTAAAAAAGAAGAACAAAAGTGAAGTATCAAACTTCCTTATTTTAAGCTTTGTTATAAAGCTATAGTAATCAGAACAGTATGGTATTGGCATAAAAACAGACACATAGATAAATACAATACAGTAGAGAGTCCAGAAATAAATCCACACATATTTGATTAATTAATTTATAACACAGAGTCAAGAATATAAAATGGGGCCCTGGCTGGTGGCACAGTGGATAAGGCTCCAGCCTGCAAATCCAAATGTTGCTGGTTCCATTCTCAGCCAGGGCACATAACCAGGTTGCAAGCCAGGTCTCCAGCCAGGTCCATAGCTGGAGGCAGGTGAAAGGCAAGCACAAATTGATGTCTTTCTCCCTCTCTGCCTCTCTCCCTTCCCCTTTCTCTAAAAATAATAAATATTTTAAAAAAAGAATATACAATTTTAAAAATTGATAGTTTCTTAGTAAATATGTTGAAAAAACCTAGTCAGATACATGCAAAAAATAATAATCTGTATCTTTATATTATGCCATACACAAAAGTTAACTCAAAACAAATTAAAGACTAAACATAAACCGTAAAATGTTAGGAAAAAAACATAAGGACAATCAGTCTCGTTCTTGGCAAAGAATTTTTTAATTCAACACCAAAAGAAAAGTCAAAGAAAGCAAAATCAATAAGTGAAACTACATAAAACTAAGGAGCTTCTGTACAGCATAGGAAACTTACAAAATAAAAGGCAACCTACTAAATTAGAGAAAACATTTGTAAACCATGTATCTGATAAAATATGTGAAAATTACATGAATTCATAAAACTCAATAGTAAAAATGTAAGCTATCCAATTTTTTAAAATGGACTGAGATCTGAATATATTTTTTTCAAAGAAGACATACAAATAACTAAAGGGTACATGAAAAGATATTCAACATCATTAATCACCAGGGAAGTACAAATCAAAGCCACGAAATATTAACTAGCACCTGTTAGAATGATTGTCATGGTCATCTGAAGAATTGCATCAATTTTGCATTTCTTGGTGCCAAAAAATCATAAAGTACTTCAGAGATATATTTGCTAAGGTATTTCAAACTGTCTGAATCTCTTAGTGATGGCCAATTTTTTTTCAAAAGTTTAATCAATAATTTGAAGTTATTAATATTGATATACAGAATTTCTTAAGCTCTGAGTATTTAATCCACATGTCTTGACCCATGTCAAAACCTAGATTTTTCAGGAAAACTCCATTTATAAATTGGTATTTCTTACATTTTAATATTATTACTATTTCCACATAATTCTTCAATAGAAGGGAATCTCAGATTCCAAAGCACTTCATATACTTATTATGTGAGATAAAAATTGCATACAGTGATGTACAGGTCACTTTTAAGTATAGAAAGCAATGGATTTTTATTGTATTTTTTCCATTACCACTTACCCACTTATCTGCCCCTTAAACAATGAATTTTAATAAATGTATATAATATATAACCACAATAGAGATAAAGAATATTTCCATCAACTTAAAAGTTGACCTGTGCTGTTGTGTGTTCATTTTCATTTGTTTCCAGAAACTTTTAAATTTCTTCCTTGATCTCATTGATAACCCAATCATTATTCAATTGCATGCTATTCTGTCTCCATGAATTTGAATGTTTCGTGGCTTTTTCCCTTGAGGTTGGTTTCTGGTTTCAAACCATTGTAATCTGAAAAGATGCTTGATATCATTTCAATGTTTTTTTTTTAATATATGGAGGCTTATTTTGTGTTTTACCATGTGGTCTATGTTTGAGAATGTTCCACATGCATTTGCTTCCTTTGGGTGAAAAGTTCTATGTATATCAGTTAAATCCATTTGACGCAGAGTGTTGTTCAATGTCACAATATCCTTGGTGTTTCTTTGCTTGGAAGATTTGTTCATTGTTGACAATGGGGTATTAAAATCCCCTGCGATGACTGTGTTGTTGTCTATATTCTTCTTGTAATCCTTTAAGATTTTTCTTATATAATTGGGTGCTACTATATTGGGTGAATATAAAGTATATAAGATACTACAGAAAATATAAATAATATTGATTTCTTTTTAAATTTATGTTATCTTATCACAAAGCTAAGGACAGCAGGTCGGGTAATATTTAAAATTCTTTTACAGTGAATTAATGATGCAATGTCAATGCCAAAATGACAGAATATATTTGAAAATCCATATGAATAAAAAACCTTTTCAACTAATCGCATCTTAAATTGACTTCAATAATTCTGCAAAAAATATGAATTTTGCATCTCCATAAAAACACAATTTGCTAATACAAAAAATCCTCAGATACCTCTTAATCCAGTTTCTTCATTCATAACTGAGCATCTATTTGAAGATCCAGAGCATGAACTAATTTGCCCAGCATCATTACTAGCTTTCATATTAGTGCCCTTTCCACTCTATCAACTTACTAGTTGCTTGCCGAAAACCTTAGTATGAATCTGGTATCCTAGGATACCTACCTAAACAGTTAGGTCAGATTAAAATCTTTGAGCTAATCTGAAATTATAAACCCTGGCTGGTGACACAGTAGACAAGGTTCCGAGGTTCCGGCCTTCGAACCCAAAGGTCCCTGGTTCGATTCCCTAGCCAGGGCACATAACCAAGTTGCAAGCCAGGTCTCCAACCACGTCTGTAGCTGGAGGCAGGTGAAAGGCAACTGTACATTGATGTTTCTCTCCCTCTCTGCCTCTCTCTTTTCCCTTCTCTCTAAAAACAGTAAAATCTTAAAAAAATAATCTGAAGTTATATTAAAAGTAATAACAGTTCTATACATCTTTGTATGAATACTTCTTGTCACATAATGCATTTCTTGCTAGAACAAGTTAATTTAGAAGGATATTAAAAATTGTGTGCTAGTATGTTATATAGATAATATAATTTTTAAAATTGTATCCATAACATTTACCTAAAGCTACAGATTTCTTCTGAGAAGTTTTATGTGGCATTTTTAAAGTTATTACATTTAAAATTTTAGCCCCAAGACTGTGCTGTTCTCCTGTTTCAGGAAACCTCCACCCTCCAAGCACCCTGCTAGAGATTTATTCATCTGGTGTCTGGTTTTCAGACATAATGAAAATAAGAAAACCACTACAAAGCTCATGCTACCATTATTGATCTTAGGCTTTGGGGGATAACAACCAAAGCTCAGAGGTAGATAATTTTACAGACATTTCTGCCCATGACAACAAGCTAAGTTCCAGACCAGAATTTTTATCAGTAAAGAATGCTGACCTGGGAAGTATATGGAGGGGGACATGGAACATTTAAAATATCAAGGGCCCACTTACCCTTTATTCTAGCCATGGCTGAACTAATAAAAGTCAAGGGTTATTGAGAATATATCTTTCTATCACTGGTATTTTTCTGTAGCAGTTATCACCACTGGGCCTAAGGACTTTGACAAAGGAGCTTTTTAACAGAAGAGCAGCAGGAAGCAATCCCCAGAGCTGAACTGGTTGGAAGCCCAAATGGTGCTTTTAAAAAGTAAGCTTGAAGAGCATTAAAAGTATCTCTGAGCAGGCCCCTCAGTCCCCTTAGGATCAGAGATGCTACTTTTAGACTTTTTTCTCTTAAGGATCTTTGGAAATGGGGCCAAATGAGATGGTTCTTGCAAATGGCCATTTCTACATCTCTCTAGATTTCTGATTTTTGTACCTAGCAAGGATGGCTCTCAGAGGAAATGGGGTAGAAGTAAATCAACTTAGAAGAGAAAATAAGAGGTGTAATAATCAACAAAGTTGGGATAATAATGAAAAAAGAAGGTTAAATTTTCCATTTTACAGATAGGTAATGTATTTTTTCCTATGTTCAGTGGTATCAGGGATTTAGTAGAGAGAACTACAGGTCAGGCCAGTAATTAGTAAGGTTGGAAGACAGCATGTCTTCAGCAAGATGTAATGGCATCCTCATACAGTAGTTTATTTTATTACATTTTTAATTAATATACCAGGATCACGTGAGAAAAATTCACATGCTTTACACTTATCTCGTGATTTGATGACTGATTCTCGGATTACTTTAGCAACATCACTGAATGACAAAAGCCACAATAATCTGTCTTCTTTTTATTTTTACTATGTTTACCTGTTCAATATTACCCTAAAAATAGTTACTAAATTCCTCCCATACACCAGGTGTGTGGTCACATGTCCTGAAATCTCATACTCATAGAAAAGGAACAATAGTTGTATATATACAACATTTAGGAGTGCAGGTTTATTTGCCACATAAATCTTTGGCTTCAAATAGAATCAACTTTAGTTTTTTAGCAAATACCTTTTCTAAAAACAGATAATGTCCATTCCATAATTTATGTAAGTACCCCATGTGTCAATTCACTTAGGCAGTCTGCAGGGCTGAATTACAGCATCACAACACAAGGGATGCATGGAACTCCCTTCTGAGAGAACTGCTGCTTAGTTGGTAGACAGGAATTCCTATTATTGTCTCCCTATGTTTATAGACACATCAACCACTCATTGATATTAATGCACAAATCTTAGAATTAGAGATAAATACGGTTCTAATTTCAGAGACAACTACTTTATTGTTTAAATAACACTGCAGGCTACTGTTAAGCATTTTTAACAAAACAGAATAACCATGTAAAATCAAACAGCAACAGACACCAAACTAGAGTGCAGTCAATTTCATCAACATATTTCTGTAGAAGGGCAAAGTATGGGAAAGCCTTGAGCTTTCATTTCCATGTATTATGGATTATATAGGTTTATTATATTTATTTGAAGGCAAAACTAATATGCATTGATCATATATTATTTGCTAGGCCCTTTGGTAGATACATACATTATCTCATTTACCCAATGAAGCTGGTATTATCATCTTTATTCAAGGAGAAAGGTAATGAAACCTAGAAAATGCATTTAACTTGCCTAAACTCCCACAAATAGAAAGATCAAAAGCAAGTTGAAATATAGGACAATCTGAGTGCCAAGCTTCATGATCTTTTCTCCATATCATGAGATTTCTTAATCTCAGGTTATGTAATATATTATATAATGATTAAATATACATATTTCCAATGTAATAAATATAAACTATTATCTTTGTAAAATTAAATAAGGTATATAATATTTATGCAAGAAGAATTGGCAGTTTATCTCTGAATATTTTTAGTTACATGTATCTTTATAAATATTTACTACAAAAAATTATCAAGTTTAAAATGATTCATATTTATTTTATTACAAGAATTATATTTTAAGGTGTTAATTATCTGTGTTAATAATTTCCACACAAAATTTTAGAATAAGTGAGAAACAAAAATTATAACACAGAACTATTTATTAGCATGTGAGTTGCATTTAGCAAATATTTTCCACATGGTGATGTCTTTCTTTTATACACAGAAATTACTCAATAATTATAACTTCATTTGTGCAAGTGATAATTTAAAAATTCATAATTGAATAGTATGTGAATTACAAATAATTAACCTTATCAAGTATCATTATATTAATAAATCAAGTATTATTCATTTAAAATTGCTGTTCACATATTTTCCTGAATTTCCTTTTTACAAATTTAACTATTGCATTTAAATATTAGTTTATTATAAAAATTATTCCCCCAATCTCCCTACATACATTGTAAGTTGACCTCTAAGAATATAGTAATTTAAAACCTGTTTTTTAATATAAAAGATTTTTAAAAAGAATAATATTAGTGTCAATGTGGTAAAGATTAGGTATTTCTATACAGTACTGGCAGCAACCTGAATAAAGAGAATGATTTAATATTTATCATGTTTTTTGTTGTTTTTTTTTTCAATGTATGGTTGCGTTTCACCTACCTCCAGCCACAGACCTGACTAGAGACCTGGTTTGCAACCTGGTTATGTGCCCTGGCTGGGGAATCGAACCTGTGACTTTTGGGTTCAGAGGCCGGCACCTTATCCATTGTGCTACCAGCCAGGGCTAATATTTATCATAAGTTTTTAAAGTGAGTAAGCGTTATCATTCAAGTTTATATGCACAAAGCAAACTTAATAATAGTATTTGTAGGTTCAAGGGTATGAAGGCTTATTATAAGATTGTCAAAAACACTGAAAATAATGTACACTATCCAACTACCCTTCAGTAGCCAGTAGGAAATTTTTCTTGTGTATCAAAAAGCATTATCAAGAGAGTTAAAAAGTAACCCACAAAAGGGAAGGAAATATTTGTAAATCATGAATCTCATAAAGGTTTACTATCTGAAATCCACAAAGAATAGTTGTACCCAACAACAAAAAGACAAACAACTGAATTCAAAATTAGCTAAAAACTTGAATAGACATGTCTCTAAAGAAATGCAAATGGCCAATAAATACATGAAAAGATGCTCTTTAGTCATTAGGAAAATGCAAGTCAAAACCATAAGAAAATACTAATTCACTGGTATAGAAAGAATATACTTTTCCTTAAATTTAAAAAATTTTATTCATTATTCCTAGGGAGGAGGGCAGGGAGGAAGAAAGAAAGGGAGAAAACCATCAATGTATAGTTGCCTTTTACCTGCCTCCAGCTACTGACCTATCCGGAGACCTGGCTTGCAACCTGGTTATATACCCTGGCTGGGAATCAAACCAGCGACCTTTGGTTTTGCAGGCTGGCAGGATATAATTTTATAAAGGAAATAAGAAGTGTTAAAGAGGATGTGGAGAAATTGGACCCCTTGTGTATTGTAATATAATATAGTCGTTGTGAAAACAGTTTCCCAAAATGTTAAACATAAAGTTACCAGCAATTCTACTGCTTATGTATAGCTAAGGAATTGAAAACAAAGACCCAAACAGATACTTGTACACAATGTTCATAGCAGCATTATTCAAAGATGGAAACCTCAAAGGTCCATCACAGAGGACTAAACAAACAAAATGTGATTGAATATATATATATATATATATATATATATATATATATATATAATCACAGTGAAATAGTTGTTAGCCATAAAATAAGAATGAAGCTTGACACTAGTACAGCATAGAGGAACCTTGAAACTGTTAGGCTAAATGAAATAAGACAGACACAAAGGAACAAGTATTTGTGATTACACTTAATATTCATTACTTAAAATAAGTTAATTCAGAGACAAAAAGTAGATTAAAGGTTATCAGGACTGGGATTAAGAAAAAATAAGAATGGTTGTTTTAGAAGTACAGTTTTTGTTTGGAGTGATGAAAATGTTCTAGAAATATAGTGAGGATAGTTGTACAACATTATTAACATAATCAATGCCACTTACTTATATACTTTAAAATAGTTAAAATAGCAACATTTATTATATGTATTTTATCACAATAAAAAAGATTGTGGATTGAATATTCTAAATTTACTCAGATTATTATGCAATTATTAAAGTACTGATGTAGATTTAAATTTATTGTTAATGAAAGATGTCCACAATATATTTGTGAGGTGCAAAATATCCTCACAAACCAGTTCATGTAGTATGATTACATTTAGCTAAGTGTGTATGGTGTGTTTCCATATATATGAAAGTTTAGTGTGAGTGTATGAGTGTGTAGGAGAGAGAGAGATAGAGGAATAATAAAATCACATATAGAATGGTAAAAACTAAGGTTTAAAAAAAAGAGGAGCAAAAGAATTGTACTCTTGAAACCTATTAATTTTATTAGCCAATATAACCAGAATAAATTAAATTAAATTAAAAAAAAGAAGTAGAAGAAAAAGAAAGAAGAAATAACACTGAAGTCAGCTTATTATTTTTGACTTGTGTTAGAGATCAGCTCTTTATGAAAGAAAAGACTTTTAGCACTCTGACAAAAGGATCCAGGCAAGACCTGCTCTTAGAGTTGCATCTGCTTCCTGTCTATTGAATGTTTTCCATTTGATCTTGTCTCAAGGACACTTGCAGTGAAAATTTCTGACCAGGAGGTTGCTATTGATGTTATAATTTAAATTATGAAATTTTCATTACATTTTTTCAATTTTAACATCTTTACTTATATTCTTCCATTTTATATATGTTATATACCTACGTGTAACCAGTGACTTATTAAAATATTAACAAATATTATTCTGATGTGTTTGGTCATTAAGCTTACTCATTGAATTATTTCCATTTTCCATCTGGGCATGTAGCAGCATTGCACTTTCTTGGCCATGGAAAATTAATGTGACCAGACAATTTGCCTTTGCCAATAATATATGAATATATGAGCCATGTGTTACTTCCAGCTAGAAACTTTAGACTCAGCACCTCAATTGTCATGTTTGCCTTTCATGCCTTGACAATAGTGAAAACATTGAGATGAAGCCTGCCTCAGCCTGGGTACCTGACGGGTAAAAATATAGCTCAAAAACCCCACTATGACTACCAGGTAGCATAAGTAAGAAATTGATCTTTCCTATTTTAAGTCACTGAGGCTTGGAATTGCTTGGTAATTACATAGCAGTAAGTAAATTAAACAATAATTTACTTACCCATAAAGACACATTGGCAAAGAGCATTTCCAAGATCTCATATTTAGAGATATAAGAAGATATTTCCTCAAAAAATATTTGAGTGCCTGCTTCGTGTGAGTCATCCCTGTTAGATGATAAAAAAATAAAAATCCAGCCTTGCGAAGATTATATTTTAATGTTGGAAACAGAAAACAAACAGTAAACATAAAATACATATAAATCTTATGCTCTTCTAGGAGATGATAATGCTATGGGAAAAGCAGTTAAGCTGAACAAGAGAGACCAGCGGTGACAGGTAGTCTGGTGGGTTTAAATTTTAGATAAGGTGGTTATAGTAAACTTTGTTGAAAAATGACATTGGTTCAAAGAGCTGGAGGAGAAGCACACTAACGTCAAGTGCTTGGTTTTCATGCATGCTCAAAAAGAAGAAACAATTATTGAGAATACAATTGAAAAATAATCTCAATAGATACTGGGTTTCTATCTGAAATTTTTACACAGAAACAGTCTTATTTTCTTTTGTGTAAAGCTATTAATTCAAAATTCTAACTGAATTAAAAATAAAATCCATAAGGTTATGTGCAAGGACTATAATTTAATATATTTTCATTTCATTTATCATTGCTTCCTCTGGCCCATGAATTGGAAAGGATTGTAGAAATCATAGAGGGTCAAAGGAATCACTTTAAAGATTTAAAATACCATTCACAGTGAAATGCTGAGAGAATTGAAATTCATTTGCAATACTATAATTACAAGGTCTATCCAGAAAGGATCAGCCATTCAAACTGTTTAATTATATTGACATTGGCTTGATAGTTTCAAGACAGACCTTTTATATGTGTGGGTATTTGTATATAATACATATGTTAGACCATTAACAAACAGACATACTTATTCACACATAATACATAAATATCCTTGAATAGTTTAGTGCCATTTACCATATCATTTCTTGGCTAGGTATAAGTTGAGAGTCAAGTTGCAGTTGGTCTATCTATAGTTAAGTGAAGTTTCCATCTACTATTTCTAAAAAACTACATCATGGTCAATTCTCTGATGAAAAACTACTTTTCATCAGCCTGGCTGACACTATGAACACTCTGAAGGAATGGCCTAAGAGATATGTGAACCATTTGCTCTTCTAAAGTCATACTCAGTAACAAGTTAAAACCACACACTGATCTATTTAAACTTTGGCTATATGCCCTCATAGAAATCTACCCTTGGAAAAAGTAGCTCTGTATACTGAAGAGTGGTGACATAACTCTGTAACTTTTCAATCACAAAAATTTACAACTTTAGAAACATCTTTCTTCATCAGTAAGGGATCAGAAAATATACCGTGAAAGGATAAAAATGGAAGGACAACATTTGTTCAGATGATTCTTTTTTATTCATACATTTAGATAATTGCCATTCAATGCAGGTGTCAACACCTCCCCTGACATAGACCTATATCCAGCTAAAGTGTGTTGGAGATCAACAAAGGATATTCAGTAAAATTCCATTTTCTTTATATTATACTATGCTGAATAATGCCTGTTGTCTGGGACTAAACACTAGGAGTCATAATACCTAAAATTTGGTCAATAGTGCTGCTATATTGGAATTTCAAGCAAAAGAATGAAAGAAGACTATGGGTACCAACACACCTCTTTGAGTAACTGTTAAATTTGTTTTTTCTTTAAAATGTATTCCTGTGGACAAACAAAAAAAAGGTCATTTGAAGGGGAAAAGAACCATTGAACTGAAGCTTTGTTCTTGGCTTTTCATTGCTCAACTGGGAGTAAACAGCAACCAGAGAGGTCTGCAACCTTACTCTGCCATATCCTTGAGAATGTCCGCTATAGATCACCTGTGACAAGTATTTAATTCTTTGTCCCACCAGTGACAATATGCAACCTTCTGCTGGAAGTGAGGTGTTTCATTTCATTTTAAAGCTGCCAACAGTAGTTGTCTCTGGCCTTGCAGTGGACTCTCTTTCGATTTAGTATTCCCAACTACTCCTTTGAAGCAGTGAAAATCATTCTTTCCATTGAATCTCATTCTGAATCCTTTCAAAACTCCATGATGTGCATGATTTTCTCTCCATAACAGTGCCTTTCTTGTTTTACTACAGAGCCACATAGAGTATTTTTGCCTTTGTCTTTGCCAGATGAACAAAATAAACTATCAGGATGCAGTGATTCAAGAGGCAAATTAAATGTGTTTTAGTTACTGGGTTTCTGCTGAGAAGGAAATATGGATTAGAGTGGACAAAGAGGTAAGCATGTTTTTATAAGTGATGTGAAGAGAAAACTATATCCTAGTAATAGCCAATATATTCAGTAATCAGAATTTTTATTCTACCACTGAGAGGAGACTATATGCGGTGTCATTTTCCAGGTCATGGACAACTCAGGATACCTCTGAACATGGACTATGACATAGTTACATATCAGTATGGATTAAGCCTTAAATTCCTCCAAATGTGATCCATCTTGATTGAATTTGAATTGCCACCATAATGCTCATTAAAAATCAATAACATCTAAACTATTTTCATTTTAATTTTAAAATATTAACAAAAGTGAATATGTACTGAATATGTTTTTTAATGTGTCAATATATAATATTGTATCTCTAAATGGATTATTGATACGAACTTATCCTACTGAGACTTAGAAAAATGAATTTCAATGTTCCATTTCTCTCCTGAACAAGTTCTAACTTTTGCAGATACAGTGAATAATGATAAAGCTAATACATTTTGTTTTTAAATTAAAAAGAATATACATATATGAAGATTCAATAAATTAAAGATAATTTTATCTTAAAATTTGTAAAATACGGGTGAAGAGTAAAGAAAACTATTTTTACGCTATAAATGTAACCTATCTACACAAGGGCAAAAATAACAATACATATAAAATAATAGTTTTCAGGTCATTGCAACAATTCAAATTTAGATGTTCAGTACCCTGCATGAGGTCAATTTACTCAAATTGTTTATCCATTCTAAGTTACTGCCATCACTTTAATAAGAGGCTTTACATCAGATACAAATGTCACTTTGTATATGAATGCATATATGTACATATATAACCTGTCTTGATTTCTTTATATTTTAAAGGTTAGTGGTTTCCAGAAAATAAATTTTAAAAATAAGTATGGGAAACATTTTTGAATCTAAATATCTGTACTTACAGGTTTAGAAGTATTGTTTCTTTAATTTCATGTGTACTTGATTATCCACGTATATATTTTTTTCTTACATAGTGAATTGTCTGTGGGCATATGGAAAGCTTCAGTAAACTCTTTCCTAATAAGTTAGTTAGAAATTTGCCATCATTACAGAGGCAGTCATTTTCAAATTTGCTTTCTTTGTTAAAAATTTTGCAAGTACAGTATTAAGAGACATTATTTTCTATCAGTCAGACTGTGACTGGATTCCTGACCCAACCATGCTCGTAAGATATATGCTAGAAAATGTTATGGCATTTGTAATAATGTTTTCAAGTGGAACGTACCCCTAAGGGGCACAGTTTATGTGTGCTGTAGATACTGGTAAGAAAAGCATTCAGGGGGCATGTTACTCAAAGTGAAGCTGTCACCAGGTAATAGAGTACTACAGCACTTGGGTGAAATGATACAGATAGACTTATTTCATTTTCCAGTGAAACATTTTACACTGGCTTTCTCTCAAGAGTTTGTAGATTGTCTAAGCAGAGAAGAAAGGCAGCAAGCCTGATAAAATCATAAATAGCTTTTCCATCATTGCTGAAACTCTAATTTTCTTGCTTATTGCTTGAGTTGATAAAACAAATAAAAGAAGGAATCTCAGAGAGAGAGATTTCTTTAATATGCAAAATGAATTTCAATGCCCTCTCCTGCTGGTATTTTTATGGAAAACCTGACTACATGGTACACATGGAATGTAGAAATCTGCATTTAGATAGAAATATTATAAAATGCATGGTATGGTACAAAGTCTATCTTTTAATGGGGATGGTAGAGTGCTGCATTATACGGTTGAGTGGAAAGACAGCACATAACACAGTTTTTCACATCTTTGGTAAGCAAATGCCTGGTTGGCCCAAGAGAGTATTACATTATTCTGAATCTTTAACAAATATTGATGCATTAAAAATATACCAGATGGATAGGCCTTCTCCAAGTACAATATTTTTGCTATCTATAATATATGCTTATAATGTAGAAATTATCTTAATTTTTCTTCAAATACTTCTGGTAAATAGTGAAGATTGATTATGTTGAAAGGTATTTTATTATATTTAGATGAATTTGACTATGAAGAACTGAATGATGTCTCATGGTTAAATTAAAACCATAGAGGCCAGAAATACTCTGTTCTATTACCACAACTGAATTTGGGGGTGGTCCCAGGAATTTCACAGGCCCTCAGTGACCCAGACACCCTATCTGCACATGTTCAGATAAGGTTGCCTATTGCCAACTATTTCACAGGGCTGAGGGAGGGCTAATAAGTGGACATTTGAGTAGATATTTGAAAATATAAAATGAGCATATTTATGCTGACCATATAATTCAGTGGTATTATTAAGCAAATGTAAGATATATCATATAATAGTTACTTGAATGAAAAATGAACTAGTGATATAGATATATAAATTGTTGAAATGAAGATAACTGATTAAAATAATTATAGGCAGATCCTAAGAATCTGAACTTTTAAACATAAAACTATTTTTATAATTTTACTACATTTGAATTAATGATATCTAATGGGTTCATAACAGACAAGATAAATGACATAGACACAGCAGTGTAAAAAGTTGTGACCTGTGTTCTCTTCAGAATGTGTCCTTTACACATGTAAAGGACAGAAGATCATATAATTACACAAGAACAAAGAGAATGGCTAAGAGCTGACAGTGACAAAATTTCGAAAGCTGGACATCGCGTGTACAGTGATGCCCAATTAAGCAGGCTAAAAAAAGCTGAAACTTGGGTGGAAAGGGCAGAAGCCAGGGAAGAAAGCTGGCTGCCACCAGAAAATCCCAGTAGGGCTCAGGAATTTGTCCACTGAAGTGAGAGTACCAGTGAGGCTAGAAAAAGGAGGACTAGCTGGAAGACTTGTATGGATCAGTCAGATGTTCAGAGCCCTTTTGCCAGCCCAACAGAGGTGGGGCAGGTCACTACTATAGAGGTGGAATCAGAGAACTGAAACACAAAGTTTATTAATGGTGGGAGAGTTTCATTGAAAAGTCAGGAAGTATGAGTCTACAAGCTGTAAGATTCTTATAGAACAATATTTTTCATAGTGAAAACCCAATAACTCTGAAATTGGAAAATTAATAAGCTCATTATAAGCTTGTTATTTGGACATATGGAGACAATCATCAGGAAAAAAAGAATTAAAAGCTAAAATGGCTAAAGTAGGTAAGGGCCTATGATGTATAAAGAATTACAGGCAGGAAGGAGTTGTTCTATTTCTTCATAAGCTTGCAGAATTAGTTGATGTTTAACACTATCTGAATGCGTAATTTTAAAAAGCAAAATTAAAATGAAAACACTGATGACAATGTTTGTAAAAAGAATAGTGTACACACTAAGCCAACTACAGATAAAAGAACAGTATGTTGATATATTTAGCAATGAACACTGTTTTCTTAAGTATGAAATCTAAATGATCTGGCCAAATTGTTTTTGTAATCAAAGTGTAAATGCGTCTTTTTTCATGGCTAGGAAATAATATTTTTCTCACTGACTATTCTTTTCTCTCATGTTAATCTTTAGAGTTTATTCACTTATATATAAAATGTCTCTTTCTAGCTCATTTTTATAATGGGACATACTCTAAGTGACTCGCCTTACCTCTGACATTGCCACTTTTACTCTGCTTCAGAACAATGAAAAGAGATCATGACAATAAGGGCAATTTTAGGGCAAATACAGCACAAAAACATTGCCTTAACAACACAGTACCTGAAGTGAAACACTTAAAAAATGTATCTAAAGATTTACATACTTAAGGGATAGAGTTTGTACTGAAAACTTAAATAGGATAAGATAATAAGGTACATTAAAGACAACACTGATTGTTCCAAAATTTCACTTCCTTTGGAAATAAAGCAGGGTCTTGGATCAATCACTTTTTGCTATAAAGGGAAGTATTACGGAATTACTGCAAAGGTTTTTAGTGGCCAAGTATCATAGGAATGTGTTTCATAAGCATCCAAATGCAGTTTTTTCATCTCTTTTTGATATATTCTATTTCATATTTAATGAGTTCTTAAGAGTCTTTGAATATTCAAAATATATCTTCCTGCAAAAACCAGCAGAAGTGCTTCAGGACATACCAATATTTACTGTGCTACACTTTTCACCACCAAAGTAATAGAAACTTTATGTGAGGTACATCTTGGGCTTGCCACAGAGCTCTGATTCCCCAGAGATTAATGGATGGCTATATACTCTAGTTGCATTATCAAATATAAGGTGCTGCCAAATGCCTCAGCTCCTGGGAAGGTACATCTAGGCTCTCAAAACTAATGGTCAGTACTTTGCTTTCAACTTTAAATATTACTTCCAAGCCTTACTTGCTTTACTCATGTTGGCTGTTACTGACTTGACAAACAGCATTTTTCCCTCTGCTGCTTTCATTTCCCAATCAGGAAAACCAAATGGAGTCCTTTTTTTCATCTAAATGTCATCATTATTTAAAAGAAAGCATAAATAAAATTATATATGGTTTTAACATTCACATTCTATACAGAAAATTTCAAAGGATCACTAATATTAAAGATGTAATTTAAGACATAATATTTCAGTAAGTGGTTCAGTTCTTTAGATATTAATGTAATGTGTTAAAATATAAAGTGTTCTGCAGGATATCATAGTCATTTGAACCAAAATTAAGTTGAGGATTGGTAAAGATTTATGAAGCTCACTATGAAATTAAATGATGAAGTATCCTCATAAATCTTTGGTCTGCACATATTCCATAGGTATGTGAAGGAGTGAGGCCAAGCATCATCTCTGTATCTATCCAGAAAAGAGGAAAGGATAAAAATGACAGATTGACCAGCTTTAATATCACAGGCATTTGCAACTGAACAGCCTGGTTTCCTGTTTAATCTACTCAAGCTTCACTCTCATAGTTCATTATATCATCCAGATTCTTCAACTAAACTGCTGCTCATGTTAATGCCAAACTATCGTAGTCTCGCATGAGAATTTCATTCCCCGCTAACTGCCACTGAGTCATACTTGATTAAAAAAAAAAGCAGAATAAGCATCTATTCTTCTAGTGTTATATTCGATAACAAAAATACTCTGGAATTTCCTACATTGCCTCAAATATAAATAAATATTAGAACAACAAGACACGTTTTTAGGAAATGAGTAGACTTTGGAATGTTTAATTTCTTCTACAACATAACTTCTTTCATAACTTGCCAAAGGTTTCCTTTTAAATGTCTAGGTTCATTAGTATCAGGATGGGTCTTTTGATGTAATCTACGAAGATGGTTTTTTAAACCAAAGCTCTTTAACCTATTTCATTAAATGTCCTTTCCTGTTAATGCAGAAGTTCAGTAATAATTAGGACTGTGATGGATTAATGATTGACAATTTTTCAAGTTAATATTGGCAAGCTGCAGTCAGAGATGTGCATTATTTCTATTCATCCCCACTCTCTGGCATATTGAACGCAAGCAAACTTGCTTTCCTTCCCTCTGTTTAATGGGCTGGAAGGTATTGACCTGGACCGGCAGTCTCTCATTTCCGTGATTGATGTATTTCCACTTAAATAGTGTGAACTCTTTTTTTCAGTTTGTATTGCCAGTGAGAATAGATTTAAAGGAGACTTGACATATCATTAATCCTGGAGCTCATATTTTAGACTACGTGAACATAGAAAAATGACTATAATGGAGAGAAGTAACATTTGTTTACTCAGTTCAACTCTATATTCAAGATGAATTCTAAATAGGTTAGCATTTTTAAAAATAGATATCCATCACATTATGCTAAAAAAAATCAAATAACATATTTCAGGTATTGATGAGTCATCTATGGAAATTAAGAATTTTAACTACACATATTAACTAAATTTTAAGAATCTCCATTTTATCACAGTTCAGATTTTGTCTTGTAAGAAACAGGCAACCAGAAATATTTTGTTTTAAGCATGGCAGGTATACTACTAACTCTATTTTTTAAATTATGAAGCTGCTTGCTCTGTGGATGATGGATTGGAGTATAAGAGACTCTGAGGGCAGAAAAACCAGCTCAGAGGCTATTACACTGTTCCAGGTGAGAGGCGGAGCATGCTGCTGAAAAACTGTGAGGTGTGAGCTACCCCAGCAACTGTGGAAAAGCAGAGCGGAAACTGGATGAAAGGGAGCTCGGAATGATATAAATAGTACTTAGAAAGCAAATGATTATTTTTCGGTGGGTTTATGTGACTGGATGGGGGACAAAGGTTGACAGGAAAGGTTTGAGCAGGGCAAGGAAGATGTTAAGGATGACTCAGGTCAGACTATGTAGGTGCAGGAAAAGGAACAATGATATCCAACAGTGGTTACACCAAAAGTTATCAATGTCTATCTTTTGTGTTAAGAAAAGAGATGCATGAAGTGTTTGTTTCTTTGTTTTCTACATGTAAATACAGGGTATAAAAGAAATCAACATTTAAGAAGTAAACTTTGTCCTTAAAACTGCAGGTTTAAGAATACAAAGTTGTTTATGGCATGTTTTCTTCCCCAAAAAACAGCCTACTCTTCAGCCAAAGAGATATACAAGGTCTGCCCCGAAAGTATTGACCCAATGTGTCATTGTAATTAAAGGAGTCTGTGTTCCATACTTCCCAGAAAGACTTCATATATCTTAAAAAGGTTATTCATAGAGTTGTTGGTTGCTAATAGAAGAAATCCACTTAACTCTAAATGTGATGGGAAAATACATGTATAAGGTATAAAGCAAATGTGCCCAATTTTCTTTGTATTGCTCTACCCTTCACAACTTCATTCATGTTTGACTTACATGTTTCCAGAACTTTCCCTGCCTAAGTTGATTCTTTTGAAAGGGAGGAGGAATCATGAGGCTAAGTAGTAATGATATAGCCAGAAACTTTTCTAACTCACAACTCCACTTCAGCTTCAAAGTAGTCATTTTGTTTGGAATCTGTTTGCATAGGACTGACACTATTTTCCTCTAGTCACTAGAAATATGGCATTTTTATATCATAAAATTATCAAACCAGAATATTTTCCATGCTCCCTAACCATGTTTTAGGTACTGGCAATATATTTGATCTTATTACTAATATATTCTGCCCAACTGAAAACCATGTATGATCGCCAAAGTGTCTAGGATATCTATTTGTACACCTTCATCAATAAGGTTAGTGCAGCAATATTTAATAGAAGACAGCACCAGGCCCTCTACCTTGAGCAATGTAAACTGTATAAATTTGCGTGCGCAGTGTGATTTTCAGGAATGTTTGCTTTTCCCATTGTACTTTTAAAAATAAACACCACCTATTTGAGGCTTAACATTCTTCAATCACTTAAAACAACAAAAATAGTGTAAATCATTAATTAATTAATTATTAAGAAAGATTAATTTTAATATGAAGAAAGGAGAATACTTTGAATTGTAATACTTTATATATTTTACAGACAGCATTTTTTCTTACATAAATGCAAACATCATCAAAGGCAACTCATAAAACAGACTCCTCTCTCCCCTCTCTCTAAAAAGAATAAATAAAATCTTAAAAAAAAACCCTCTAAATTCATGCCTGCCTCTAAGTACTTACACAGCTACTAAAGGTGTAGGGTTAACCTTTGTAAAGAGCTGTTCTCCAAACACTGCTAGGTATTTTTAATCTTCAAGTGTGATACTGAATTTTTAAAAATATTTTATTTATTATTTTCAGAGAGAGGAAGGAAGAGAGGCAGAGAGGGAGACAAACATCAATTATGGTTGCCTTTCACCTGCCTCCAGCTAAGGACCTGGCTGGAGACCTGGCTTGCAACATGGTTATGTGCCCTGGCTGGGAATCAGACCAGCAACCTTTGGGTTCGCAGGCCGATGCCTATCTACTGAGCCACCAGCCAGGGCTGAAATTTTTTTTAAAGATTTTTATCTCTTATTTTAAGAGAGAGAGGTAGGGAGAGAGGCAGAAAGGGAAAGAGACATCAATGTATGGGTGCCTTTCACCTGCCTCCAGCCACAGATCTGGCTGGAAATCTTGCTTGCAACCTGGTTATGTGCCCTGGGGATTTGAACTAGCGACCTTTGGGTTTGCAAGCCAGCACCTTATCCATTGTGCCACCAGCCAGGGCCTAAAACATCTATTTTTAATTTTTATTTCTTTTCAAGATTTTATTTGTTATTTTTAGAGAGAAAGACAGGGAGGGAGGAAGAAAGGGAGAAAAACATCAATGTATGGTTGCCCTTTGCCTGCCTCCAGCTGGGGACCTGGCTAGAGACCGGGCTTGCAACCTGGCCATGTGCCCTAACTGGGAATTGAGCCAGTGACACATAAGTTCTCAGGCTGGTGTTCAATCCACTGAACCACACCAGCAAGGGCTGATACTAAATTTTGAGAAAGCCATGTGACTCACAACAAAAATATCAAGATTATTGATCCCCATTCTTTTCTGTGTATTGTCAATGTCTTTTCTTGTTGACATCAGGAAAATAGCTCTTTCCGATAATTATTGCAAGAGGCAAATAGAGTCTCCAAATAAAGTTTACAAAATGATAAAAATCAGAAATAACTATAGGAAGAAATACTCTAAAGCATTAATACAGTTTATTCAGTATCTTATATGCTAAAATGTATTAAAATCTTCATATATAACTCATTCTATTCTGTTGTGCATGTTCTTCTTTCATTAATATTTATTTCTTGGTCTTCTAAAGGTATTAATATAAATTATGGAAAAATATTGAATATTTTAAAATATTTAATTACATTTTAAAATCTTTAAAATATTAAATCTTATTAGTACATTCAAATCTAAGTGCACACTTGAAATAAATTTACTCAAAAGTTATGTGATTAATATTATAAAACCTCTAAGTTTTAATCAGAAGGAACTTCAAATAGACTGACTATATATTGTCTTCCCAATCTAACATTCTGGTGGGTTTGGCTGTTCTATATATTTTTAAATACCATGTGAGGCAAAAGTAGGTTTACAGTTGTTGATGTGGAAAATAATATAATAAACAATAACATAAAATAAACTTTTAGCACACTCACAACTGTAAATCTACTGTTACCCCACCTGTATATTATTTATTAGGCTTGCCTGTTAAATATTTTTACAACCCAATAGAATTAAAGTATGGAATTCTATGTTTTAAGTAAAAAGAACATTAGATTGAAGGTATCTCTAATGCAATAGTTCTTTTTAAAAACTCATTAAATGCTTTCAACATTATCTCATGATTACAACTAATTGCACTACTATTTTTTCTTCTTCATTAAAAGTCTGGCCTCTTAATAATGTGCTGTTGATGGTTTTATTAAAAGAATTCATTATTCTCTTATTTCTAATGCATTTTCTTTCACTTTCAGACATTTCTATGACTATAACAAAGTTTGTATTAGAAATATTCTGGTTCAATAATTATAATAAATAAAAAGAATAAACTTTTACTCATGAGAAGACACTTATTAACACAGGACTATGCAAATAGGTATTAAAGAAAATGGGTGTTGAAAAGCTGTGATATAGAAAAGCAGACTTGGATGTAAAAATTTAAACACAAGCCAGACCACATTTTCCTCTAAGCTGAAGTAGTAACTGTGCCATAAATGGCTGAAGGGAGAGATAGGTAGCCTACAGAAATGCAGTCTGTGCCCTTTGGGCCAACACCCATCCTGTGTCTCCTAATGTGCCCAGCAACAAGAGTCTTCGGGTTAGTCAAAAACTGAATCACTTGTAGTGAATTTTTTCAAATGTAATACTCTATATACAGAAATGCATATATATTAATATAATGTTATATGAATTTGAAAAATGTCATATGCCCATGTAACCTACAACTCTATCAAGATATAGAATATCTCCACCAGAATAGAAAGATCTGTCATTATAACTTTGGAAATGGCTTTAACTAACATTTTTTAAATTTGTCAAATATGACTTATAAAAAAGAAAACTATATTCTATGGGCAAAATGTGAATCTATATATCTAAAAGGTGAACCTAAAAATATAAAGTAAGCTAGTTGGAAAAGATATATCAGGTTTGTAGAACAATACAAAACAGGACATTATATAATATTAATATTAATCAACTTTAAATATCAGGTACATGCATCCAGGGTAAAAAGGTATTTGGAACAATTGAGAAAGCATACAATTCAAAGAGAATGTCTATTCTGCAAATTAAACCACTTGTTATAATTCTCATACTATGCCTTTAAATAGACACTATAAATATCAGGTCTTTAGTATATGACACTTGTTATCTAGAAATAAAAACCTCTTCTAGAGATTAGAAAGTTAATGTATTTTTGCAAAAGCCAGAAGTTATTATTTTTTGTTAAATTTTTACATTTATCATGGCCTTTAATCTATTTATATATAGAGATAAAAATCTTACAACTAGAATAGTGACAACGTCATTGCCTTGATCATTTAAGGCCAGTTTTAATCCATTTCATACCCTAAATGAATCCCATCTATTTTCTGATTTTTTAAAAAATGCATAGGTTATTGTTTTATTTTTTCCTAATAAAAAATAACAGAATTAATATAAACTTCACTATTAAAAAAATACTAATGGCTAATACAACAAACATTAAACAATGTTAGTTTGGAAATATGCATTTTAAACATAAATAATACTAAAAACATTGAGGTTTTTTTAGCAATGAAAATGTTTCCCATTTAAAAGTACCGTCCTTGCAGTGATGGTCTTAAACATGATTACTGATTGAGGAAAAAACAAACTTCACTGATAACGTTTAAAAGATAAGCATTTTTTCCATTTTTGACCTTTAAATTATTTAAGCCAAAATCATTTTAATGTGTTCAATATTTTCAATAGAGGAAATGCTCTTTAGCAAATGCCAAATGGATATTTGAATTTATATGTTGATAACAAGAGGCATAGCTGGCTTCCAACCTTGAACAGATACAATTATTGCCATAGAAGTCACCCACCCTGAAATTGTTTGCTAAGTTGTCATTATATAAGTTCTTTCTTTAATGGATATCAACTAGTTCTTAGGATAACTTAGGATTTATTTGGACCAATTGAAAATAGTGTTTTGATATTAGTTATCCACATGGGTCTTTTAAAATTGTCACTAAATCCTAGTTGTTATAGCTCCAACCACTAATCAGTTATGACAATTTTTTTGAAATGTAACTTAAATGTGTACTTTATTTTCTTGAAAACAGACAATCATGAGCCACTAATAGGTTAATGATTATCTCTTATATGTCAAGTTTTCCCCATTACTTATGTATGATTCTCAGAACCACTCATTAAAGCATTTTGAAATAAGAGCACATACCCAATAGGGTTTTGTAGATATTAAAGATTATATAAAGAACACTTAGATGACTGTCCAGAAATAGCAATTCACAAATGGTATCCATCATCACCAATTGTTACCATCCTCATTACTATTACCATATTACACATGGGGAAACTAAGGTTCTAAGGGACTAAGGTTCTGAAGACTATAGCTATGAGGCAACAGAGTCAGAATTTGAACCCAGATTGACCTGATTGAAAAGTCCCATTTCCAAATGGCTATCATACCATATTACTCTGCTTAAAAATTTCCTTAATATCCTGACTGGTGGTGCAGTGGATAAGGTGCCTGCCTGTGAACCTAAAGGTTGCTGATTCAGTTCCCAGCCAGGGCACATAACCAGGTTGCAAGCCAGGTCTCCAGCCAGCTGGAGTCAGGTGAAAGGCACCCACACATTGATGTCTCTCTCCCTCTCTGCCTCTCTCCCTTCCCCTCTCTCTAAAAATAATAAATAAAATCTTTTAAAATTTTTCCTATACACACACACACACACACCCACACACACACATATGCAACTGAGATTAGCTAAACTTGGTGAAAATATGCAATAGATATGCTCCTTGCTTCAAGGCATTTGTAGTCTGTTGAGGCTATAACAAATAAATATGCAGATACTAAATTGTACTACAGCCTAATATGATCAGCTAGTGCTTTTCAAATACAAAGAAAATAATTACACTTATGCATTTAATATGTATAATGCAAAAGAGCAAGTAAAAGTGTTCCTTAAGAGAGTTAGCATAGGGAGAACAGCAGCAGCAGTAGCAGCACCAGAGCTGAGGCTGAAACGTATACCTGGGACTGGATCCTGGGGTCAGAAGGGGCAGCCCACAGTTCCATCGCAGGTAAACATAGAGCCATATGGCTTCTGACTGTGAAACTCAGTGGGGGTTGCGGCAGAGGAAGAAATGCAGGAGGCACTGTTCCCTCTCAGACCCCTCCCCCACATACAGAGCCACAGTGTGGTGAAACAGGTCACCCCACACTGATGATTTCCTAAGGCTTTGCCCCTTACAGCCTAACAGGTGTGGCAGAACTACCCAAGATACAGAGGCAAACACAGAAAACTGTCAAGCTGAGACAAGTATGGCCAAAAGAGGGAGCAGGTCAAAGTGTCAGTAGGAGAACTGAGCTACAAAGAGAGAACCAATCTAACAGCCCAGGAGAGAGCCAACCTAACAGATACAGAGTTCAAAATGCTGGTGATTAAGATGCTCACAGACCTGACAGATATGCTTAAATACAGCAAATGCATAAAGGAAGAAGCAAAGACTAGGCTATGTGAAAGGAAGAAAAATCCACATGAAACCAAGGATGAAGGGAAGGAAACCAGAGTTCAAATCAATGAATTGGAACATAAGGAAGAAATAAACAATCAACCAGTACAGAAAGAGAAAATAAGAATTGAAAAAAACAAGGAGAGGCATAGGAACCTCTGGGGCAACTTGAAGCATGTCAATATCTGAAGCATAGGGGTGCCCAGAGGAGAAGAGGAAAAGTAAAAAATTAAAAACTTATGTGAAAAAATGACAAAGGAAAACTTCCTAATTTGGTGAAGAAAATGGACATATAAAAACAGAAAGAACAAGCTAGGCTCAAGGAGGACCACACTAAGACACATCATAATTAATAGGCCAAAGGTTAAAGATAAAGCGAGAATCTTAAAAGTAGCAAGAGAAAAGAAGAGAGTTACCTACAAAGGGGTTCCTATAAGACTCTCAGCTGATTTCTCAAAAGAAGCTTTGTAGGCAAGTCCTGGCAAGAAGAATTCAGAGTGAAGAAAAGCAAACACCGATAACCAAGGTTACTCTATCCAGCAAAGCTATCATTTAGAATGGAAGGGCAGGTAAAGTGCTCCCCAGACAAGATAAAGCTAAAGGAGTTAGTCATCACCAAGCTATCATTATATGAAATGTTAAAGGGACTTACTTAAGAAAAAGAGGATCAAAATTACGAACATTAAGAAGACAACAAATTCGCAACTATCAACGACAGAATCTAAAACATAAAACAAAAACTAAGCAGACAACCAGAGAGAGAACAGAATCAAAGATATGGGGAACATTTGGAAGTGTGTCAACTGGGGGTGGGAGAGGAAGAAGGGGAAAGGTGCAGTGATTAAGAAGCCTAGTTGGTGGGTGCAGAATAGACAGGGAGATGTTAAGAATAGTACAGGAAAAGGTAAAGCCAAAGAACTCACATGCATGACCCACGAACATGAACTAAAGGGGATGGGAATTGCTGGAGAGAGGGGGATTCTGGGTGGAGGAGAGCAAAGGGAAGAGAAATTGGGACAAATGTAACAGCATAATCAGTAAAAAAAATAAAACTAGGGAAAAAAGAGAGTAAGTATAAATATGAGAGCTCAGAGAATGAAGATACCAGCAGAGGAAGGCAAAGAAAACTTACCTTGGGGAGAGCCATTTTTCTATCTCTTCAGCAACCTATCAGCAGTTATTCAGTTCCCATAGCAACACTGTTTCAAGATCAATATTTGCATCCTTACCGCATTCACCATGTCACTTTGTTGTTCAAGTTTCTACACTGGGAGTGATGTAGTACATCATCACAGAAGGTGTAGTAATAGGAGTAAGATGTACTTTACCACCTTCTGCAAGCAAATAACCAATGTGAAGTTCTTTTAGCATCTTTGTAAAGTGAGGGGGAAAATGCTCTAAATACATACTTTTATGTCATTAGTATTAGAATCAGTAGGAATTCTTATTATCATTAGTAGGAATTCTTAACCCTAACTCTAATTGTAATACAGCTTTGGAAAGTCATTTGGCCCAGTTTAAACTAGCAAATACAAAAGGAAGCTTAATGCAAGGCAAATTAGTACATTTGCCTTTACTAGTCAGTAAAGCAAGTTTTCTGATCCCATTTTTAATTATGATGACCTGTTGAATACAATCCAAATCAGTCAAAATGTTTCAGAATATGGCTCTATTTTAGCTCTTTCAATTATATTATTTATGTATCCCCATTCATTACCATTTGCTTCAGTAGCTAGGCTGTTACATCTCCAGGAGTAATGACCATTATAATTGCTAGTGCTTTGCTCACGTTATACTACTGGAAAGTAATACTATTCTTTATCTTCTAACCAGACCAGGTCCTATTGATATAGATAATGACCTTCTCCAATCAGGCTTTCACAACTTCTGCAAAAATGGACCACATGGATGTCAAAATTCTTATGACTATTATTGTTTAAACCATATAACTTAGTATTATATTATAATGCCTTTAGTTTCTAATTGTTTAATATATTTCTCTTTTTTCTATTAACAAAAATTTAGTTCTATCTTTAGGTCTAAAATAAACCTAAGCCAACTTGGCATATATAATGCAATTAAATATATTTTTTCAGTGATTTAATGATGATTATCTAAAAGAGTATAAAATTTGATATTATGTATGGGGGAAAAAGTGATATCAACCAATTTACCTGATATAGTAGCTAGACGAAATTTATTCTGAATGCTTATTATTCAATATTCTTGCTCAGAGAGAGTAGTCAATATAAAAAATATTTATTCATTCACTTTTTTAAAACTTTAGTTATTGGAATTAATTAGGTGGCAATCATTGTGTAAAATGCTATAGATATGACTCAGCCTGACTTCTGATTCAAAACCTATATGGAATACAAGCAATTAAAGATATGAGATAATTAGAATTCAACAACTGAAGTATAAACAGTTGTTGTATGTGAAAAGTTGGGACTAACTCAAGTCATGGATGTTCAAGAAAGCTCCTTAGTGGAAAAAATATAACCAGAGTTTTTAAAGAAAGAGATTTGGAGTATGTATGTATCAGAATCCTACAGAATACAAAGAGAGATTATAGAATATTTGCAGATAATCAGTAGTTTAACATAGCATACATACAGAATGACCGAGGATGGAATAAGAAAAAATAAAAAAGGAGATGAAATGATAAGAAATAGTATCAATTGTTACTGGAACTAACACTAGAAGATAATCACATTTAATGTAATTTGGTAAATACCTGCTCTTAAATATGTATCTGGGAATAGGTACATTAATCATCCATTTGTTCAATTCCAGAGCATGTCCAAGAGATAAAAATATTCATAGGCTGCATTTGACAAAGACATTAATGGCTTTTATATTTGAAATTTTCCCTGTTTGGTATTTCTAAAACTTAAAAGTCTTATTTGTTAAAAATAAATAAATAAACAAATAACAAAGCTAAATACAGGGTAGGGCAAAAGTGGGTTTACAGTTGTTTGTATGGAAAATAATAATAATTAATAATATAAGAATAAACTATGTTTCACATATTCACAACTGTGATCTTACTTTTGCTCCACTAAATCACTAAGCTCTATTATATATGTGTGCATACATTTATCATAGTATCACTTTTTAGTATATTGATTTTTTTAGAACAGTATGCTGTGGTAGTTTTTAAATATCTACTTCACAGCTCTTATTTTCCTGCTGAAGTTTTCTGAATACTTAATCAATGCTGAAAACTAGTATAAAATACTTGCAATGTATTCAAATCAACACATCCTTCCCTCTTTGACTTTTGGGCTAATTACACTTAACATCCTTCTCTCTATGTATATCCGAACTCAATAGTTTTGGGTAAATAAGAGTGTTTTACTTTTCTGTTTTTAATTTTTCTGAATAACTTCTTTTTTCAATGTATTGATTAAAGTCCTCATTCTTAATACCAGTACTTCAAGATGGCACAGGAATGGGGGAGGAGGATAGTAGGAAGAGAAGAAAAGAAGTGTCTTACTGTTACTTATAGCAAATTTACATAATTATATCAAAATTGTAGATGGATAAGTAACTTATTACATAATTATTATTTGTTTGGAATAAGAGGAAATCCTATGTGCTCCATTCTAGTTCCCTTGGATAAATTAATTTTACAATGTCTAGAATGTATTTTGGAATGTTCAGAGAGAGCCTAGTGTGCATGCAAGTTAGTGTGATTTAACTGTAAAAATATTGAAGGTGCTCTACAAACCATAAAGTTATCTACCCCATGAAACTAACAGGTTTCAAATCTATTACATACATTATAAAAAATTCTTTAATTTTTGACTTGAAGCTAGAGAAAGACTGCTGGTTTCACAACTAAAGTTGAGTAGTCTAATGAGGTTTTTTTTTCCTACTTTATGACAAAGCTGACTTTACAGACTCCAAATGTGTTTATGTTATCAGCTTGCTTAGAGATACTGTGAAAGCCAAATGCATCATTCTCACCGTGACTTGCCGCCACAGAGGCCACCAACAGCACATCTGCCTTTGGAGAAAAAAAATACACTGTAGAAATGAAAGGCAGCAAGTTACTTTTAACATCTGGACCTTGAACATTCTGAAAAGAATGCTGAAAATCATCTGTTCTACTATTCTCTCACAAAAATAGATGAAAAATACCACAATGACTGCCCTGTACTTGTTCTATGTCTACAACTAAATATAGGTGAATTAATGAAAATTTAAAGTTTATATGAATTATGATTTTTAGGTTACTATTTAGAAGTTAAAAAAAAAAAGTAATTAGATAGCATGCCCTTGACTATGAATCTGACACAATAATGAAGTATAAGAAGGCAGCCTAATTTTTACATTAAAGTATTTTGATATTTATTGAACTATGTGAAATTTGAGGGGGTCACATACTTTATATGCCAATAATTTTTCTTTTTAGTTATAAGACATATTGGAGTTTTCTCCCAAAGTTCTTAGTTTATTTATAATTGCCAAAACCTAAAAAACAACAACTAAAACCCCCAAAATAAAGAACTGATGAATGAATATGCAGATTGTGGTACATCTATATAATGGAATACTACTCAGCAATAAAATAAATGAACCACTAATATATGAAACAACATGAATAAAGTTCAGGAAAGAATATAGAATAGAGGAATCTATTTGAAAACATAGTGAGTGAATATTTCTCAAATGTGGTGGAAAACATCAACCTACAGATTTCAGGGGTTCTGTTTATTTTATACAGATAATATTTTAAAAACCATACTTTAACACATTGGAAACAAATCACTTAAAAAAAAGAGAAAACCTTAAACTGCCTAGATTAAAGTGAAGAATTGCCTACATGGTAAATATATAAAATAAACAAACTTCTCTTTATAAGCAATACAGATATGAAGAAAATGGTTTAATAACTTTAATGTATTAAAAAAAATTTTTACTCCAAATTTTATATTCAGCAAAATTATCCTTCAATAAAGACATCTTAGATTAAAAAGCAAAGAAGCAGGTAGGATTTATAACAAGTGGACTTGGAACAAAAGAAATGTAAGGGAATTTTATCAGGCTAAAGGAAAATGATAACAAATAGAAATTTAGAGCTACTATAGCTATAAACTGTTTAATAAGGTAAAGGAGAAGTATCAGATCTATGTACCCAATCCTCCATATGTTGGTCCTTATATCCATAACTTTTCCTGAGTGGAGTTTTCTTCAGCCTAATACATTCACTTGAAAAAATTTAATAAATCTTTACCAAATTTTTTCAAATAGTTCCAGGTTGTTCTAATGACTAAAGCAGGCACTTCATTTTAGATAGCTAGCTAGAAATGTATATAGATTGTAGATAGAGATATATATGATATAGTATATAGTATAGTACTATATGATACTATACTATTTTGGAAATTAGCAAAAGTAAAATAAATTTTTAATTATCTTTTTAAGACAGCCTATATGCACTTAAAATAAAGGTAATAAAGGCCCAAATTATATTTATGAAAGCCCTAAGGAAATTTCAACTCACTACAATAAATCTTTGTCAGATTCTGTCTATTCTAAATCAAATTTAGAAATTACAAAAGTGCAAGGCATATAAGAATATACTCTTCATAGTCTATCATATTATAATTATGTACAATATATAATAGACGGTTCTAAAGTTGTAATAATTATTTTATTTAGTTAGGAAATTTCTACAAGGATTAGACACTCATTTATGAAGAAGAACCTAACTGAAATGGACTGACTAGTATCTAAGCTCACTTTAAAAAGAAGTGAAGAGTGACTCTTGAATGTGACTCTTATTGTGAATCTGTTTGTTAAGGACTGGCCTAAATTTTAACATCAAGCAGCAAATAGTTCTATATTTAGAATAAAAATAATTATTTTCTCTTCTACTATCATTATCTTTCTCCTTCTCCCTACGTCTTTTTAAAATGTTCAAATCAATTTCTTAGAGTTTTTAACATAAACATGATAATATTAACAGTAATTTTAATAATCCAATTTTTATCTAAGTGCATTAAAGTTTAATGTAGTCTGGCAATGGCAATTGTGGCAAAAGTATAATCTGCATAAAACATGAGGCAGCATGAAGCAGAGTTATTCAGAAGGAATTCAGGTTTCTGGGGTTAACGCTCAAAATTTAATTCTATACCATGAAAACATACACACAAGTTTACGATTCAGAATCAATGAAAGTTTCATTGTTCTAGTAGTATATCAGTTATAATGTTTTTTCTATTTAGGTACTTGCAACTGTTCAGATCTCAGATGAACAAGTTTATATACTATAGAACCTGTTAAATCTAACACTGCTTAGACATATCAGCCAGCTACTTCATGAACCTCAAACAACAATACACTCTTCATATTTTTCTATGAAAAGTACCCTAACATTATAAGCCTCAAATTCTGAAACTTAGTTCTAATAAATTTATACATATTATTTTACTCATACATATACACAAGGGTGGGGAAAAGTAGGTTTATAGTTGTGCATTCACAAAACACAGTTATTGTTGTGTTATTATGTATTAATTATTGTATTATTTTTCCACACAAACAAATGTAAACCTACTTTTGCCTACCCATAAACACACACACACACACACACACACACACAGGGAATTTGTAATGTGCTATAACTATGATCAGTCACCAGCTGCATCCTGTTTTATCTACACAAAATTACAAGTAGAAGAGAGAACACTAAAGTCAGTATTTTGCTTTAAGATCTAGGATCTGAAAAACAAAAGATGTGAAAGGCAGGATGGGACAAGCTATTTCTTTGGGATATTAGAACATCCATTTGCTGCTGGGGTCTAAGGAATTACACAGTCACATCATCAGAACAGGTGGAGTAAATAAATGAACCTACAAGAACAGTTATGAGTGGAGCTGCTTACTTATCCATTCACAGGTTAAGAATAATAAACATAAGCTCAGACTCTTACTAAGCTATTTTATTTTATTTATTCTTTTATCATTTGGTCCTATAGTTGGAAATATAATTTGGCTGATGTTTACTCATTCACTTTTAAATAAAACTAAAATTCATGTGGGAAATTAGTCACTTTCACAAATGAAATTTTGCATTCCTCCCATACAAGTCACCTATGCCAATCATACACCTAATTCTGGGCTCTTAAGAAATGGAAAGAGTCAGGAGCAAAGTTTTGCTGACGTCTCTTATTGCACTCCCAAGGGTTAACTTCTGAAATCCAGAAATATGCAGGAGAAAAAGAAATAGTAATGCTATAAAATCTCTTTGGCCCTCCCAACTCAACCGAACTCTAGAACCAGTCCTCACTGCTTTGCTGAGGGGTTAACTAGTACACGCAAGAGGGGGTAGTCAGATAAGTGCCAAAACTCAGTAGATCTCCATGTAGATATATTCAACATTACAGATTCATGATTTAATTGAGAGGGTGACAATTTAACACCGCCCCCCCCTTGTTTGTTTCCAGATTTTATTGCATTTTATTTACCTCATGCCAGATTCATCTTGATTATCCTTGAGCAAGGCTGGAGGGAAGTATTTTTACTTGCTCAAATGCAAAAAGCACATTTGGGAAGTTTCTGTATTTCTATACTACCATTATCTGTGGAGGACAACATCACAGCAACACAAAGCCAATAGTTACAATTTGCATAAGAAAGCATTGTCATGTCAAAGTGGAGTTTCCATATGAAATGAAAAAAGACCCCACTGAGCTTAACAGAAACGATCCTTTCATTTTCAAGTCTCAAGAGGACTTCCCTGGAGAGAACCCATGCTGATATCCTGTATCAGCTCACCTAATACAAGGTGATATAAACTAAACACAAAGCGGAAGCCAATTTTATTGTACATTTTTTTGCTGCTGAGATTGACTCACAAGAGGCTCATTTTCTTGTGGGTCCCCAAGGATGGCAGTCAAGCGGTGTTGTTTAAGCAAACTCATTACTGTGCAAGCAATTCCATGTAAACCTTCCAACCAAAACAATAGGTTTCATAGTATAAACATGCTTCTTTAAACAAGCACTTTAAACCAAAGAAAAGCTGTAGTTACGAAAGGAATCAAGACATTTCTTGTAAAGATACTAACATAGGCACCAAGGCAGACTTCTTTCTATCTAACGTATTTTTGAGTGCCTACTCTATGCAAACTGATTTAAATGTGTGATCTCATAATTGGTACCAAAACAAAATTGATCCCAAACTGAGTCACTCTGACTCTAAGTCCTGGTCTTTTGTTCAAAGGCACTACAATCTCTGTAACTCAGAGCATTTTTAATTCAATATCAGATTTCCTTGGATTCTTATTTCCATATCAGTTTCACCCCATTCCAAACTCTAGGGTTCAGCTTGCTTCTAGTTACTGGGAAGTTAGGAAGTTTAATAATAATTCATTTTGTGAGACTTAGAGAGTCACCAGCTGCCAATGGGCATCTTAATGTGGGATTACTAACACAGTTATCTGGGAACAAAGTGTTCGGATAGATAGCAAACCAGGGCAGGGAGAGCTACCTGGCCCACCTACTGATTTAGCAGTCCCTGATTCTATGCATCTTTTCTATTGTCTGGGGGTAAAAGCCTTTGAAACTATGCTTTCTGAAAGGCCAGAAAGAGCTCATAGGATCTAAAGGAAGAAGCCCATTAACACCTTGGGATATTTACTCCCCTGTCCTGGAAAGCTGTCACCTGTCACCTTTACCTGTCAATCAATGTGTAACTTTTTCACCCTCCCCCATGCCACCAACTACATAAATCCTCTGACAAAGGACTCTCACCACCTGGTTGCCCAGCCTCTGGCCACCCAGCCTCAGACAACCCCTTGCCCTTGCCACCCTGGCTCTTGCCCTTCTCCCTTATCTAACAAGGCTTATTCTCCCCCAGGAGAACATATCACCAATAAACCCTGCTTGCTTGCATGATAATAAACTCGCTGCTCTGTAATTCTTTACTGTGTTGGTGAGAAGAATTGAGTTTCTGGGAGTTTCTCCCATAACAAAAGGGCCAAGTTTTGTACTCTTTACCAAGCAAACATGGCTTCACCTATCCCCAAAAGATGAACCTGTCCCATCTCTGGGAGCTCAGGCTCAGGATTCAGATTACCTGTGTAAGAAGAATCCATCATTTGCAGCTGTGTGAGTGTCAATAAATTTTTAAACTCTGCTAAACAACTCCACATCTATAAATTGGGGAATGTCAAAGAAAATTTACATTATTGGAATTAAACAGGCAAACTTAAGCCAAATAAAATACCTAAGAGCTCTACTCAGGAAGAAATTAGATCCAAACAAATTAATAAGTGTTTATGTCCCAACAAATGAGTAGCTGTTTAAAAATAATATAAATAAGGTTAAAAGAAAATGCTTTTATTTCATTTTGAAATAACTAACTACAATTACTTGCTAATGAGACATGTATGCCTGGGTTCTGTGTATTTCTCAAACCTGGAATTAGATTGTATAAGTTTACCTTCATTTCTTGTTCTACATGTCTTTTTTTTTAAAGCAGTGTTTTATTTTTATCAACAACCACTGAAAACCTAGCTTTGGGAAGATATGACATCATCAAAAGGAAGAAAGCATTATATAAGATTGAAACTATGAACTACTTTGAGCTAGTAATTTACAAATGTCATAGATGTTGCTGCATTTCTGTCAATAACTTTAAAATATTGTACAAGAGACTACAAGTTCACTGTGACACCCCAGGGTGCCTCAGCATGTACTTGAAAACTGTGTATAAAGGTATGTCAAAGATATCTTCCTCCCAAACCATCACATCCAATCAGTAGTCAGGACTTGACCATCCTACCATTTTAATGTCATTTATTTATTCTTTCCTTTCTATATTTACTGCCACTCCATTTCTTCACCTACTCCAAAAAGGATTGTTGGATAAGCTGCTCACCGCAAATTTCCCCCTTCCAATTTATTTTTCAACTTTCATCCAGAATTTGTATTTAAATACCCAAATCCGAATGTATCATAACTTGACACTGAAATTCTTTAGATATTCATTTGCTTTCATGATCTGGGACTTGTGAACTATTAACATTCCCTCTTTCTCACCTTCTGTTCCAAGTATACTTAGCTGATTCCAAGTCACATATTCTTTTTTACTTCATTGACACTTGCTGGTTTCTCTTACTAGAAATTTCTACAACTTTTGTCTACCTGTGTCCTATGTCTACATAATTTTTAAACATCAGCCTGGATGTCACTTTCCTGATGTTGGCAATTCTTACTGTATCTCACTTTATATGAATATCATTCTGTTAATAGTTTTATAAGGACAATTTTAAAACATATGATATTTAGCCCAATAGCTAGTATTATTATTGGCTCAAAAATATTTGTTGAAATGATGAAATATAAGTGGATAAATGATATCAATTTACTCAATGGGGACATGTAATGCAAATCTCCCTGTAAGAAATCTAAGCTAGAGTGAAGCTGTCTTCTAGAATGAGATTCCAGGTAGGTGGGGAGCTGTACTATTATATTTAGCAGAACACATGTTACTCTGTATTTCTTTCTTTTCAACATTATGTTATTGAAATATATTCTCTGTTGTATCTAGGTTCTTCTGTATAAAATATAATGAGAGTAAATCTAAGGCTTTCTAAAACACCCAAGCCACCATTCTGTCTTGGCTAAAACATTTTCTTTCTGGCCATTATGAACATTAATGTCATTTCCTTGCAGATTTTTCTCTCCACTCCTCTTAACAGACACCAGGTTTTCACATGTTCTGTGCCTTATTTGCCCTCAAGAAAAGCTAGTCTCTTTTTAAAATCATATTTATATTAAGATACATATCTCTGATAAAGTTTCACCATGATTCTTCTAATCACTAAGTGATTTATATGCACATTAATTTTGAAAAATGTTATTTCCCCAGACTCCTCTTTCAAAAGGCATTTCCATTTCTATAGTCCATGGTCTCTTTCTTGATAGTATTTTTGAGTAAAAATGCCCATGTTACATTTACTAAGTTGAAAAATCCTACTCATTATTCTAATAACTTCTTCCTGACCTCTTTAATTTATGCCCATCCCAATGCCAAAATTAAATGCAAAATCTTATGTAATTTTGTAGGCCTCGGCCATCTTTTCTTACTCTACTCATTCTACTATAGCAGACACAGCTTGTTGTCTGCCCATCATCCTTTTCCTTTTGTTTCCTTGATAATAGAAATCTGATTTAATAAAGAAAACTAGCTACTTTTCAAAGAACTGTGACCTCATGCCCAAATCTGGTGGTAGATCTTAGCCTAAGCTCTTATTACAGTTGTATTCTGTTTCCTCCCTCAGCAGTGGGTACATAACCTAGTTCTAGCCAAAGGAAAGCATGTGGATTTAAGAATCATCTTCCTCATTCTTTAAAAATGTTGCTTTTCAGCCCTGGCTGGCGGCACAGTGGATAAGGCACCAGCCTTCGAACCCCCAAGGTTGCTGGTTCGATTCCCAACCAGGGTACAGAACCAGGTTGCAAGCCAGGTCTCCAGCCAGGTCTGTAGCTGGAGGCAGGTGAAAGGTAGCCATACATGGATGTCTCTCTCCCTCTCTGCCTCTTTCCCTTTCCCTCTCCCTGGAATTAATAAATAAAATCTTAAAAGAAAAGAAAAATAAATAAATAAAATAAATAAAAATGTTGCTTTGCTTCTAGATACTGATATTGTGGTGTTAAATGAGAAACAATTATAATCATCTTGGGAACAAAAGAAGAGCCAGTTTCTCAAAAGTGAAGTCAATAGATGAATGTATAAAGGGAAATAAAACAATCTGAAGTCTTGATACCAAAACTCATATAATTTCTCTTGTTATCAAATGTTTTAGAAAGTTTTTATACCTTATGGGGCTTTAGCATACCCTGATTTGTATTACAGTTTTCTGTGTAACTATTCTTTATCAGCTTTTTGAGGACAACATTTGAATTATATATTTTCTGATTTCTGGCGCAGTATCTTACACTTAGCACATTTTCAGTACATGCTTGTTGGTTAAATAAGTGTTTTCCCCTGCTTCCAGTTGTGTCTTCCCATCATACAGAAGCTTTTCTGGGTTTCTCTTAATTTTAAGGGTTAGGTATGTTAATGTCAAACAGCATGATGAACTATAGCTTTGACTATTCTACTTTGAATGAACTTGATAAATCACCCAATTCCAAAACTGAGGACAATAAACTTAGCTATAATGTTTTAATTATAAAACAATGAACAGGAGATGAAAATGTTATGTGTCGGGGGAAAAACCAGCTGCCTCCTTATGCAGGGAATTTCCCAAAGTAAAATATTTCAAATCCTCAAATAACTCATATTTAATACTTGGAAAACATGTAACATTTTATGATGTTTCCATTTTATCCTTTTCTATAACTAGCCCATGTTATAGGTACAACACTAAATTCTTAAATCAGGGATTGAAGAAGACAAAGAAACATTTTCTCCTGTTATCATTGACTAATTTCATTAATCTATTCAGGGGCATGTGTATTTTTAAGATAAGATACTCTGAATATTCTATTGCTTTAGAAGTGTTTATTTTGGTAATTCAGATCTAATTATATAATTATTAAATTTAATGTTTAGAAACAATGTTACGTAACAATACCTACAATTTTCCAAAGCATACACTTTTATCAAAATTTCTTCATGCACATCTCAGTAAGCCATATAACCATTTGATTTAATGCAAGGAGAGCTGTTTGTTTATTTATTTGCTTATTTGTTTGTTTATTTAAGACTCTCAAAGTATGGGGCCACCTGTCAGTCAATCTCAGTTAAAATCAGTGCCTAATTAAATTGCTCTCTCCAGGCTCTGACTGAGTAGTTCAGTTGGTTGGGACCTTGTCCAGTACACCAAGGTTATAGGTTCAATCCCTGTATGGGGCATATTCAAGAATCTACCAATGAATGCATAAATAAGTGGAACAATAAACTGACATTTCTCTTTCTCTCAAATCAATAAATAAATGTAAACTGCTCTCTCTAGAATCATTTGGACAACTTTATTAGTGCTTCAGTTTGATAGCAAAGCAAGCCACAGTGCAGAAATTCTTGACTGCTTAGAGTTCATTTGAGCACACAGACATAAGACTCAAAATTGTATACAGTTGCAAAGTTTTGATTGCATGAATTATACATGAAGAGTGACCAGTCACTTATGCCCAGTGATGTTAGCCAATCAGCACAAGTGAAGGAGAGAAAGCAAATTGGGAGAGAGGAAAATGATAGTAACTCAGGAAAGTACTTTTTCTAGTCTGTATATTGTAAACCTTGGCTGAGCACATTATACCCCTTATTAAAATTTCTCAGGTAGATTAAGTATTGGAATAGAAGACAATAAGAAAGGATAAAGCTCTGCTTGCAAATTGCTGTACAGGTTAAGGGGTTCTGTATGGTGACTGTAGGCGGAGCTCTGAAAGCTCACCATGTCACATTGCTGAAGGCTGATCCTCCCTTCGCATCAAATTGTCTCTATTCTGTCACTGGTTCACTTTGTTAGACCATGAGATTTTGTTTTCTTCTTTTTATTTTTACTGTTGTTGCTATAAAGTTAGGAGAAAAAGAAGTAACAATATTTGTATTTGACTCAGATGGTTTACAGATTAGTTTGATGACAAAAGTAAAATCTTTGGTTAGTGTTATTAGTTGCTCCATTCCTAATACTTGCATCAAGATTTTTAAAATATATCATTTAATAGGGTTGAGAAATTAATTTTGATACAGTTTAAATTGTAAAGAAAAAGAATAATCAAAAATAAGAATTTTTTGTCTCTCTGGCCTCCTATTTTTTGTTTACTTAAAAATAGAAGAAAATGTGCTTATCTTTCTACCTTTTTTTATTATTTAACAATAGCTTTGATATAAATTCCTGTCACCTGCTAGTTTTAGAAGTACATTGAATGAGACTGTAAAATAATTGAAATCTACATTATAAAACACAACTACTCTCTTACCAAATGGGGCTACAATGAGGTCGTTAATAGAGAAGAATGTTTCAGGGTCATCATCAAACAAATATGCAAAGCTGCTGACTTAAGGATAAGAAAAGCAGAGAAGGGTAGCAGAAGAAAATTGTACATTTGTCAGGATTGACATTTTGCTTTATAGCGAACCCACCTCCTCTTTAAAGTAATTCCTATTCAGTTTATGGTAGATTGGTATACAATGAGGTCAGGCAGAGCAAATCAATTCTGATATGATTGCATTTTAGCTGTAGTCATATTTCTCCTGGAAATCTTTCCAGAATCAGCTATTCATTTCATGGGAACATTGATTTTTCTACCTCTACTCTCTCTATTCCATCTTCTATTCAGCAGGCCTCCTCCTTTAAGAAAAATCGTGTGTGTTCAAAACAATCTCCACAAAGAGTGAACACAACCACACAGACCCTAGTAAATCCTTCTCACTGAGTATAAGCGCAGATAAAATTCCATTTCAGCCAATGCTATATTAAAAGGTGTGTCATCAAGTGATTTTTTTGTATGACAGTAAATTACTCATAGTAACAATGTTTTGTTCCCACCTTTGTAACTATATTGGTATCATAAAAATACTTTCTAACAGTTAAAACTGTTAAACATGGTTTTCCAAGCCCTTTTCCCATATGAGCCAGCACAGCATCTTCTTTTTTCTCTTTCTCTTCTGTTTTTCTTACATTTAAAATTTTATTGTTGCTCAATTACAGTTGTCCCAATTTTTCTCCCATTGCTCTCCCCTGCCTCACCTACTCTCCATTCCCATAGCATAGATGGAACTGAAGACTATTAAGCTAAGTGAAATAATAAACCAGGTGGTAAAAGACAAATACCATATGATCTGACCTATAAGTGGATCTTAATGAACAAAACAAACCAACAAAACAGAATGAGTGATATGGAAATAAGAAACAAATTGAATGTGGCAGCACTTTCTTGATAGTATTGGATGACGGCCACTTTCTCACAAAGAAGGATATAACTGGAGAGTCTTAGGACTAGACCATCTTTTTCAATGGAGAACAACTGGCAATAGAAAATTCAGGCTGTTGCCTTGATCCATTTCTCTCACTGGATTTAAAATTTTGCCTACTCTCACCCCTGCTGCTTACATTCTGTTAATGTATGGCTTCTGGGATTCTTCACTTATTAATTAACCTCTGTTAAGTATGTGAATCTCAAAACCTGCCATGACTCTGGGTATTCCTGCTTGCTTCTGACTTCCATACTTTCAAACTCTCAGGAGATCTTAGGAACAGACAGTTGAATTAAACATGCTCTTCAGTTCGTAGCATATTAATTATCCATCTGTGTGAAGTTCTTGTTTTACTTATTTCCTATTCTATCTAAGCCTTAGTCTTAATATTTCCCATTTCATAAAATGTATTGGTGATATATTCCTGAATTTGGGTGCATCTTTGAAACACACACACATGCAACCTTTATTTAATTGCTTTGAGCACTACATAATATTACTTAGTGGTTGACCATCCTAAACTACAGTATAGCTAATATGCCATTTGATATTAGCCTGTGGAACTACTGCAGTGATTAATGCTATTTCCCTTCCACATGAAGGAAGGGGTAAGTAAGAAAGAGGAAAAAAGCGCACCTAAAATTTTATCCTGTTGTCTTTTTTCCTAGTATTCAGGTCCTTTTTTGCTCTGAGCTGCCAGTTATTCATTTCCTTCCTCCCATTCAAACACCAGAATCCACTTACCACCTTCTGTTATTCTCAGAAGGTATTAAATGCCTATTTTCTAGGTAGTAAAATTCATCAATTTTTCATGAAAACCTGTGGGGTTTCTAGGTTATGTTATACAGCGAGAGCCCCAAGTTCTTGCTTATGTACCTTCATGCCCAGGACTTGCAATCACTCTATTCCTAAATTTCCCCTTGTGTTGGTAGATTAGATTATTGCTCAGCAAATATTCACTCATTCCTTCCAAACCCTGGCCTCCATGGAAAAGAAAGAAAGAAAGAAAATCCTTTTTGACCCACTAATGTTAGGTCTGGCCATGCGACTTTCCTTGTGCAATGGTGTTAGTGTACATAACAAGACTTAAAATGTAGCATGCCTTTAGGCAGACATTCTTGTGCTCTGGTATTCTGCCATGAGAAGAGCTCTTTGAGACTGCTGCTGCTGCTTCTTTCAGTCTTAGTTTCAGAAAGAACATACTTGAGCAGGTATGAGCCCAATTACTGACTCTAAAATCAAGGCAGCCATCTCCATGTTCTGTAACAGAAATACTCTAGCTGAATCACAAGTGTATGAATAAGAAATAGGTTCTTGTTTCTGTGGGCCACAGAGATTTTGTGGTTGTCTATTATGCAACAAAGAACAACAGAGAGTTGTTGCCATCAGATTATAGTTCTGCCATAATTAAAACCTAAAACATTGACAGTGATTTGGAAACTGTCAGGATGCTAAGGAAATTGTTGAATGCATTTGAGAAAAGTGACCTATGTAATATAGTGGCAGAATATTTGGTAAAATTAACTCTACTGGTAATAAAGAAAAAAGGAGATGCATGTCCTGAATTGGCCATGTTTGAGCTAGGCAATTAAGTGTATAAACTGGTTGTTTGGAATTACATTAGTGCGATGGTTAATTCTATGTGTTGGCTTCACTGGGCTAAAGGATGCCCAGATAGCTGGTAAAATATTATTTCTGGGTTTGACCATGAAGGTGTCTATGGAAGAGATTCCATTTGAATCAGTAGGCTGAGTAAAGAGATTCACCCTCACTAGTGTGAGTGGCATGATCCAATCAATTGAGGGCCTAAACTGTACAACAAAGGTGGATGAAGGGAGAGTAGTCTTTTTTTGAGGTGAGAAGTACACACCCAAAGAGCACCTGCTTTGACATTATTAGATCAGGTTCTGGTTTGCACGCCTTCGGACTCTGGGACTTAACATCATAAGCTCGCCTGAATCATATCACAAGCTTTCCTTGTTGTGCAGTCTGCAGATGACAGATTGTGGGACTTCTTTGTCTCTAATGATGTGAGCCAATTTCTATAATGTCTCCTGCATATATTCTATTGATATTATTTCTTTGGGTAACCCCAACCAATACAATTAGGCAAGACTACAAGAGAAAGATGCTCAGAAAGAAAATGATCTGTTGTCAAGCACCATTAAGAGAAAATAGAGACAGTTCAGAATTTACAGAGTTGAAAAAAGAAGTTTCTGTGACAATTAAGAGTGTGTCTGTAGCATCTCTTTTATACTTCTGAAAGAATTAAGGATATTCTAGTAGATTCCTTTGCGGCACACAGGTGCTTTTAGAAAGTGTGATATAGTAGGGTTCACCAAAATCAAATCTATCCAAATTACTTGTAAATAAATCTATAAAGACAGTCTAGAAAAGAATTGTGGGTATAGATTTAAGCAAATAAATTTTACCAAAAACAAATGCATAGAATACATACACAATTTTTGAGAGCACTATATAGGCAAAAGTACCAGGAGCCCACATTAAAAACAGTAAAAAGAAGACCAGCTCTCAGATTTTTAGATGCAGGACAAGGCTGAACATCAGATAGAACACTGAACTACTCCCCACAAGGTGAGTCCAAGAACTGGAAAGCCAAAGGTGGAAAACCACTGCTGGGAGTGAACTGGCACCTGATTGAGTAACCATTCCTAATATTGCAGGAGGAGCACCTAGCAATGTTTAAACCAGCCACATTTTAGAGATTTCAGAGATCAGTGAATGCTCTAAGCTCTTCTTTATGGATAGGATTGTTAATGCAGTTTTCCCTCCCTAGTTCCATTACTTTATGATGAAAATATAGGAAACAAATTACATTGTTTCTTAGTTTATCAATTTCTGGTATAAGAGGAAGAAAATTTAGGCCCCAGGTAACTTAGAAGATTCTAGACTCTGAGCTTGATGCCATGATTGAATGAGATATTTTTAAATGAGACTTTTATTCTAATCCCCTTAAGGAGAAAGTAATTGTTCATGGAGAAAGGAAGTGACTACTTGTGAATAAGAGGGTACACTGAAAATTATATTACTTTTCAGCACATATTCATTCCTGCCCCTCCCACACCATGAGAGGACCGTACTTATTGACCTAATTGCTGTTTGCTTAGATATACACCACAGCTTTGGCCAATGGATGTGACGCAAACAAGGTTTAACATGTATGTTGATGATTGCACTCTAGGATTACTCTGAGAAGAACTTTCTCTGGCTGTGGCTTCATCTGGACCTCAGAATGAAGATGCATGGAAGAAAACTGAACCTCATTTGGAGCCAAGCTAAGTTGTATCCACAGTCTGAAACAGCTACCCCTGGCCGAATGATATAGCCACAGGTAAAAGCACATCTACCTAAATGAGTGGCAGATAAATGAAGAAGAAATACATGCTTATTATTTTATGGCACTGACCTTTTGTGATTGTTTATTAACACAAAGAGAAGTCTAATTGATATGTCTTGTCTATCTAGGTTCAAGACTTGCCTCGAATATTTCTGGAGCTAACAGCACAGAGTATTACTTTGCAATGAAATATATCCAGTCTATGGAAATTGAAATATAATACCTGTCTACTCAGGTATTATATTATTTTTACTCTGTAAGGTAACATAAGAGTTCATTTACTTATAGAACTCTTTATATACACTTTGGATAATTAACACAATTACCCTTCAATTCTCTAAACTTATCTGTCACAAGAAAATGTCCAGAAGAAAACTACTAATTTTCTACACAAAATAATTTGTTCAAATACTATGTATATATGTGTATATATATGTATATATATATATATATATATATATATATATATATATATATATAGTAATGTCCCCTAACTTCACTTATGGTTGCTTATTATAAAAAATGTTTTAAATATATTTTGAATAAATAATGAATGGCTAGTATAAATTAATGTACTTATACTGTATAACTATAAACAAATATAGTAGGGTGTGTGTGATTTTCAGTGACTTTGTGCTTCAACATATTCACTATATATTTTCTCTAATGAAAATTTATCAATGTCATAAGTCTCTATCACATATATACACAAAACTCTGAGTCAGTTATTTAGAATGTCTTTTTTAAAGAACCATAATTTTGTAAATTATGAGTACATTATCTGCATGAAGAAGCTCTTATTCTCAATAAGAAACATGATCTTTTCATATGAATTTCATCTGTCTGTACACACACTACCAAATAATAAATAGTAGAGTCAACCATCTATATATTCTCAAATTTCTAAATGCCTGACTGATTTTTTTTTTTTATTTCTCAATTGCATGGATGAGATTCATGTATGTACCACCACAAAGACTCATTCATCAGTTACAGAACTTTCCTCTTGATACTGTGATTGATGAATGATAAGTCATGTCTGTGCATTCACACTGCAAAGCCAGAAACTCTGGAGATGTGGCTTTTTAAGATAGTAATATTCATTTTTTCACTTATCTATATGCTATGAACTGAATTGTGTCCTTTCAATGTTTATATGCTGAAGCCCTAAATCCTCAATGCCATGTATTTGGAAATAAAGCTTTTAGGAGGTAATTAAGCCTCATCTGATAGGACTGGTGCCCATATAAGAAGAGAGAGACAGAGAGATGTCTCTCAGTACATACATACCAAGGAAAGATGACACAAAAACACAGTGTAAAAGCAGTTATCTGCAACCCAATGAGAGTCCTCATCAGCTATCATCATTGCTGCCACTATGATCTTGTACTTTATAGCCTTCAGCATTGTGAGAAAATCAATTTTTGTTGTTTAAGCCACCTAGTTTATGTTTTTTGTTATTGCATCCTTAGCTGATGAAAAGCACTATGCAAGTAAATTACTACACAAAAAATTTAAATAACTAAAATACAATGATATGTAATATAAACAGCTGGTATTAAAGTACAAGGAATCCCCTCTAAAAGATATCACTTATAAAAGTAAAATTAAAATCTAATATTTTAAGAGATGACAATTGCCTTGAACTATATACAGAATGATTTATAAACAATTAAAAATGGCAAAATCTTAAAAAAAAACTTGATAATATCTGTGTTATAGAAAAGCACCAAATCTAGATTAGAAGTTCTGTCACCACATACTTGTATTCATATTAGAGAGAAGTAGTAACATATTTTTATGTTTCAAGTTATTTTGAACTGATAAAGTATGTATGTGAAGTAGCATATTGAATGGCTAACATTTTCTTGTTTTTCAGTTTGGTTAACTCGAAAGTCAAGAAGAATTTATTAAGTGTTTACTGTATGCCAATATTATCCAAAGCACTAGAATTCAGTAGGAAATATGATAGGCAAGGTATCTGTTCTCCTGATATTTATATTGTGCAGTGGATTGGTGATAAAAATAAGCAATGAAAGAATCAGAGTACACTAAGATGGTGAATAGCCTGAGGCCATCTTCAAGTTGAAGAACTGCAGTATTCTAAGAGCCAAAGTAGATGAGCTGTGGTTTAGAAGATGTTGGCAATACAACTGACATTGAAAATGAGCTTTCAGAAGTGTGGCCATTTCTAAAAACTATATGATCCAAGGTTTAAGCCTTTGTAGATGAGAAAATTGAGAACTGAAAACATCCTTATTTTATTTTATGTGCAATGTTATGAGTCAAACAATGTCAATATCTATTGAAATAATGAGCACCTGTAAAGAACATTGCTTAAATTAATTGAAAAATTCTAACCTGTCAATAATGACATTATTAAGCACAATCTGTAAAGAAAACAGAGCAAAACACAATATGAACAGTTTTGGGGACACCAGACACAAAATCAAATAACTTAAAATGGTGTTTTGAGATTTGGATGGGTATTCACACACTTTTATGAATAGGAAATAGAGTGTAATGTAAAAATGGGAAATCTTGGGAATTATTTGCTTTGTATAGATAATAAAATATTTTGTTTTGCATATATAGTAGACTAGTTTAAATAAGAATAGTCATGAGTATATGTACTTGGTACATCAGTGAACATCAGCTCATCTAAATTTACCAACTAATGGTGAGAACCATTGCTAACTTCAGGAAATGTAAAGTGTTACTTCATGCCTTACCTTTCGAGAGTCTAAATAAGTAATCTTATGTAACATGAAGTGATTCAAATATCTCAGTTGATAATTAGAGAATTAGCATCAGTATAATGAAATTCAATAAATGCATAGATTAAAGTTATGAAACTTTATAATGATTATTTCATAATTATAGATTATGAATAATTTTTATTCTCTATATTTTTACTTTATGATAAAGTGTGTATTGTAATGAGCATTTTCTCTTAGAAATCAGAAAATAATAACAGATTTACATTTTTTGGCTCCTACATATATTAGCTTATGATTTTCCAAGGTAGATCATGTATATGTATATATTTATGTGGGCATCTAACTTATAATGAATTAGGTAGAACCTTATGATATAAAAACTCACAAGGATATTAAGAGTGCAACATACTTTTGATAATTTCCAGTCCCTGATTGTTATGACCTCAAACAAGGCCACATAATATGAATTCACATGGCCTGTCAACTGTGAGATTAACTTGTTCAGTTTTCAGTATGATAAAATAGTTCCTCAAACATGATACTGCACCTTATTGCAAAGTATACACTGTACATTTCAGACTATATGTGTCTGTCAACTATTAATTCCATCAGCTCAAAACCTAGTATCAAAAAAAAAAAAAAAAAAGCTTAAAAATCTATATAGAAAATATGCCAAAAGCCAATTTAGCTTTAGATTCTAATCATGAAAAAAAATCAAATTTAGTTTAAATGTTAGGGTTAGAATGCTGTGCCTATGTTTCCATTACTTTCTCCCTATGTAACGAATGAATAATCCTATGAAAACTAATGAATAATCAACTGGAATATTAGCACCAAACTGCATTAGCTGCAACTCCTTTCCTGCTCATACATTAACAAAGCCCTGAAGAACGGCGCTTCTTAGGCATCCCAGGCTATCTAGCCTCCTACACCTCCCATTATCTGCTCTTCGCTAAGCCATTTTGCTTTCTTTGCCTGCATCACCATCTTTGATGCAGTTATGAAGTTAAAAACTTGGAGTCCTTTTAAAAATAAAAACTTTATAAAATCTTAGCCTTTATGTAATTTAAACTAATTTCACTTATTAAGAACATTTACACACAATCACTTATTTAATAAATGGCTTTTTTTCCTTTACTTATATGGTTCATAGCACACTAGTTATGCTCTTGGTGGCAAGAAGGAAGCCTGCCTTTAGGCCAAGTCAGAAAGAATCCAGTGTATCTGTCAGCTTTTCCCCTAATGAATTCATCCAGCACTTTTTTCCTTCTTCAACAAAAACTGCTCTCACTTTTTGCCAGGTTTCTAAGAAAAATCTTACAATCTCAATCATTGAGAGACATCTGACTTACAAATCAAGTATTTGGAAGATAGGTCTTTACTGTACCTATTGCAATACCTGTGCTGAAAGACGGACAGTTTTTGTTGGGTGTGGGTTGCATGTGGTTCCTCCTGTCATTGCATTAGCCCAGCCTGGGTATCTCAGCCTGTTATCGCATTCCTTCCTCATCAGACGAGGCTCACGTTTTCCTTACCCCACTTTGGAATCCAAGCCCAATGATGGAAATGACTCCACAACCTTACCATTCCAGTTTCATTCTATTGTTCTCCTTCTTAAGACATTTCTCAGAACCCCTTTGCTTTTCTACTTGACCTCTCTATTTTTGTATCTGTTCCAGACTTATAGTTCCCACATGCCACCTTCCCACCTCCTAACACAGTCATTCTTACATATGCAATTATTAAATATTTTATTTCATCCAAGCAGCTGTTATTGCTAAGTAGCAGCCAAAGTTTGTTATGTGAGAAAAGAAAAAGAAAACAGGAAGTCTTAGGTAGGCAGAAAGGAAGAGAGTTGAGTTTCCCTTTTATTGGTAACAGAGGTTTCTGCAGAGAAATAAGTTGAGTAGATAGCAAAAAATTGATTATCTTTCCTCATGGATATAAGGGTTAATTTTATTTATTTTTTGTTAAATATACTCCTTTCCTTTTTTCTTTTAAAATTTTTTTAAAGATTTAATTAATTTATTTCCAGAGAGAGGGGAAGGGAGAGAGGCAGAGAGGGAGAGAAGCATCAATGTGTGGTTGCCTTTCACCTGCCTCCAGCTACATACCTGGCTGGAGACCTGGCTTGCAACCTGGTTATGTGCCCTGGCTGGGAACCAAACCAGCAACCTTTGGGTTCGCAGGCCAGTGCCTTATCCACTGTGCCACCAACCAGGGCCTCTTTTTTAAATTTTTAAGTTGACTTTAATTTTTAGAGCAGTTCTAGGTTCACAGTAATATTGAGCAGAAGCATAGAGAGCTGTCCTGTACTCATCCTCAACACATGCACACACAGCCTTCCCCAGCAACAGCACCTGCTTCCATGTGGTACGTTTATTACAATCCATGAACCTGCATTAACATAACATTTCCACCCAAATCCCATAGTTAATATTTTGCTTCAGTCTTGGTATTGTGCTTTATATAGATTTTGGCAAAAATATAATGACATATATCTGTCAATGTAGCATCATACAGAGTAGTTTCACTGCCCTAAAAATCCTCTGTTCTCTGCCCATTAATACAACCCTCCCTGTCTAATCCTTGGCAACCACTCATCTTTTTACTGCCACTATAGTTCTACCTTTTCTAGAATGTCATACATATAATTGGAACCATATAGTATATAACCTTTTCAATTTGGCTTTTCTTCACTTGTTTCCTCCATGTCTTTTCAAGGCTTAGTAGCTCACTCCTTTTTAGTGCTGAATAGTATTCCATCGCCTACATTTACTACTGTTATTTGTCCATTCACCTACTGAAGTATTTCTTGGTTGCATCCAAGTTTTGGCAAGCATGAATAAAACTGCTATACATAGCCTTATGCAGGCATTTTCAACTTTTGGGGGTATTATTTTATTAGAATCAGCCTAACTACCACCCCAGGTGCTGGACCCCACAAGCAATGGATTCTCACAAGCAGTGAATGAGTGTATCTGTTGCTTTATATCCTCACCACCATTTGGTGGTGTCAGTGTACTGAGTTTGGGCTAGTCCAGCAGGTACGGGTAGTGGTATCCCATTGTTGTTTTAATTTGCATTTCTCTGATGATATAGGATAGAATGCATCTTTTCAAATACTTATCATGTGTGAATCTTCTTTGGAGAAGAGTCCAAGATTTTTGGCCCCTTTTTTATTGGGTCATTGATTTTCTAACTTTTGAGTTTAAAAATTTTTTTATTATGAATAAGAGTTCTTTATCAGATGCGTCTTTTGCAAATATTTTCTCTCAGTGTACAGTTTGTCTTCTCATTCTCTTCACATTGTCATTTACAACACAATTTACTAATTTAATGAAGTCTAGCTTATCAATTATTTCTTTCATGAATTGTGCCTTGGGTGCTGTACCTAAAAGGTTATAGTCATACCCAAAGCATCTAGGCTTCCTCAAAGAGTTTCATCTAGGAGGTTTTGTGTGTGTGTGTGTGTGTGTGTGTGTATGTGTGTGTTTTATACAATCTATTTTAAGTTAGTTTTTGTGAAGGCCATGAGGTCTATGCCTAGATTAATTGTTTTTAGATTTGAATATCCAGTTATTGTCATGTCAGTTGTCTATTCTTTTTCATTGATCGATTTGTCTGTTTTTTACATTATTACACTGTCTTCCTTACTGTAGCTCCATAGTAAGTATTGAGGTTGGATAATGTAAGTTCTCGCTATTCTTTTACTTCAATACTGTGTTGACTATTCTGAGTCTCTTACCTCTATATTTAAACGTTAGAGTAAGTTTGTCAATATCTGAAACATAACACTGAAGTTTTATTTGAGATTGAACTGGTCAACTTTACTAAATAAAAGAATATTAAGCTTTATCTAAGTAAAATCTAGTGATGGAGATTCAGATAGGATACAATTAGAAGAGAGTGGGATACCATTATTATGAGGTAAGGTAACCCTGATGTCTTCCAAATTTACCATGTAATTGTACACATGATTTTCTCATTTAAAGTTTAGCCATGGAAATTATAATTGAAAAATAATTCTAGAAGAAGAGTGACATAAGGAAAATACCCAAATTCTCCTTTTGTCCTTGGACTACTGAATAATTTCAAAAACAATCTAAATCATGAAGAAGTTTGCTGTATTACATAATAATCACTATAGCAATGGATTTAAATGACTCTGGGTTTCATACATAATTGTAATGACACTAAAATATAACCACATTAACAATTAGAAGCATATGTATGAAGATACCATAATGAGGACTAAGAGAAACATTATGGAAATCCAAAGACAAAATTCAAGAATGGATGAATATTAATGTGAAATTTAAATAATAATAGCCTGGTAATGGAACCAACATATAACATTAGTCATATTTGTATCTATGTTCATTTAAATACTTCAAAGGTATAATGATTTTTATTGAAATGAGGTGCATGCAGCATTTTATGCTTAGCCTTTCAAAAAGAGCAAACAGCCAGTCAAGGGTGGCCTTGTTAAACAAAGGATGGTTTGCACAGGAAATTTTTTATTGTTATCCTTTTGTTTCCTTTATTAACATATAACTCTGTTTTGACATTAATAATCTTCTTGGATTCTTTTAAAGATTTATCTCTAAATATCATATTTTAGTATCACAAATCACAGACCAAAAAATAATCAGTATTTTTTCTTTGTTTATAAAAGTGACTACATTTCATAATAGAAAATCAGTATGCAATTCAAAGTCAAAGAAGAAAAACAGCATCATTTTTTAAAATTTAGCTTATATTATACAAAAGTTAACTCTTTCTACATCAACAGAGAATCATTTTGAAGTGACACAGGAAAAACTGGCCTTCAATTAAGCCTAAAGCATACAGAAATCAAGTCTAATTAGTCTAGTCCTCTAAATATGATCTGCAATTATGAGATAAATCTACCCACAGAGATTTATTAAACCTTATCATTTTGAACTCAAACTTCAATGAGCCTGCCTTTAGCTGTACCCTGCAGTGACTAACAAGCTTTTCATAATCCTTCTGGTTCCTCAGGTGCACTTCCAAAGCAAATTCTATGAGAAAAATTATTTTGTGCTACTATTGCCCCTGGAACTCAATTTCATTAGGTTCTTTTTGTTTCTCTCTCCTCTAAGCCTGCTTGTCAATTTTTCTAATCACTGACAACTAGAAATAGTGGTGGCTCTATATTTATTTAACAGAGGCAGGAGTTGACTGCTTTTGACATTCATCTAATGCAATCACAACATTTGGGGTTGTGCACAAGCACAAAATGGTCACAACAGAGCAGAGAGGTAGCAGAAGTGTGGTTCTTAGCAAACCCATTATGTTGCATTCATGATTACAATGGTCCCAGGATGGCTCTGTTATGAAAGGAGCATTAACTGGAAGTAATGTGCTACCCAGTAGAAAGAAACTTGAGAAAGGGAGACGTGTGCACATAATAGAAACAATGGCTGATTAGTTCACCTTGTCCCCAAAGGACAATCTTTTTAAACCTTACCAAATGCTTTGTTCATATTTGCTTTAGTTAGCCAGAGAATAAGGTCTTCCTTGATTTTTAACAACATTACCAAGGAAAAAGTTTCTTTTTGGTTGCTGTTTAATGCTGGGATTTTTTAATTAACAAAGTCATTGAATTGTATCAACTAGAGGTCACAAATGACCTTTTTTTTCCTTAGCCAGTAAACATGTTCTCCTTGTTCATTTTTAACAAGATATGTGTTTGAGTTATTTGTTTGGCTGCTGTGATGAGAATGTTGAGACACATAGACATACTCATACATTCTTGTGAGATGCCAGCTAGCCAACAGAAACTGAGGGGAAGAACAAATTTGTGTAGTCCACAGGCAGGTAATGTGGTCACCCTGATTTCATTTACAATATACACTTAAAAACTGGCTGCATGTAAGCATATATATATATATATACACATACACATCATTAGGCTGCCAATATATCAATAAAAACATTAATTCCAATTAGCTGATATATCATTTGATAAGGATCAGTTTCTCAACTTGAGCAATGACTCAAACATTTATGTTTGTATGTTTGAGTATTTCTTCTTTTTTAAAAAGTATGATTGATGTAAAACAGTATATTAGTTTCAGTTGTACAACATAGTGAGTCAACATTTATATACCTGGATGTTATTACCATATTAAGGTTAGTAACCAGCTGTCATGTAAAGTAATTAGGATATTAACTATATTCCCTGTGTTGTACATTCATCCTTGTGACTTATTTATTGTATATCTGGAATTGTTTACCTCTTAGATATGCAGTATTTCTGTTAGCTTCACTGGGATGTACTTCTCATCTCCTCTATCATAAGCTTTATATGAATAAAAATGTGGCATTGGATTCTTATACCAGTGATATAACCTTAGTACATAATGCATACAGAGTAGCTATTTATCCAAATTTAGTTGTTGGTCATAATGATGATGATATTGACAAAGATAAAATTAAAGCCCTGCAAGGTAATATTTGTACTTCTCTCTTTATCTGGCTAAAGGGTACATCTGAAATTCCTGCATTTTTTCAATACACTTAGATTTTTATAACCTAAGAAACTAGGTGTGAATTCTGTTCACATTGTATCCCCCTCTGCAAAAGTCGTATTCATTTAAAACTTGGAACATGTAATAGATGTTATAGATGCTGAAGAGTTTGATGTCTGTTATTACTGGTATGTATTGATTGATTCCCTTGGACTGCCTCACCAGCATTGTAAGTGACAGCACACAAAAATTTTAGTAGAGAGTAATGCTTAAGGAGTATTCACTTCATAAACTGCTGATTAGAAAAATGGCCACCTTAATTAGCTGGTATTTTTGTTGTGTTTGGTGCATGCTGAACAATTTTATACAAAAATCACTGTACAGGTATGTACTAAGCAAAGGAGATAATGAAGACAGCAAATGAAAATAGATATTTACCCAAAGCAAATTAAAACCTCATGAAGGCAATGACCTAAGTTGATGTATTCACTATCTTCTCTTTGGTACATAAAGACAAAGACATTAAAATAAGTGCTGAATGAAAACACATGCCAGATGTCTTTGTGCTTATTTAGTTTCCACTAATTCTGCATATGTAAGCCATCCTCACTCTCACCCATCAGAAAGTCAGGGTCTCTCCAACATTCTCTGACACCATCTCAGGTCCCACCCTCCCCCTTGGAATATTTACTCTCTCCTTTTCTTATCCTCCTACTTTGCACGAGGCTGAAAAATGAAAGAACCTATTTAGACTGACCATGAATGGAGGCTCTAAAGCCTCCCTTATTACACTCTTACACCTACTCTATTTGCAGAAAAAATACACAATATTACAAAATGATATACAGTCAATGTATTGGTGGTATATACTTTAATAGGCTACATGAGCAGAAAAATGGCAGTGTTTGAGTTTGCCTGGAAAATGACCAAAGAGGACATCACAGAGACTGCAAGCTGTATCTCGAAGTATGTGTAACCCAGTAGTCTTGCTGGGTTATAGCCCAAGATGTGTGGGGAATGCGAACAAAACAAAAAAACAAAAAACATTGGAAGGTGCAGGGGAGACCACCAGGTCATCACAGCTCTCTCAAGTTTATCATCTAGTCTATAAGAAGAAATTGAGGGGTTTTGATGAGATGAGCAAAATCAGCAGAATTTTATTTTATGAAGAACATCTTGGCAGTATTGGGGTGGGAGAATCACATGGGTAGGATGTGGCAATACAGAGACTAGGTTTACTACTGTTGCTGTCGTACAGAAGAGAGGTAATAAGAAACTGAACTAAGGGAATGACAAGAAGGATAGGCAGCAGAAATAAAGTATTTATTAGCATGGGATAGACTCAGGAAGATGTGATAACTGACTAAATGCAGAGAATGATGCATAGAGAGGAGTCTGAGTGTCACTAAAATTTCTGGTTAATACCACGAGTGGAAAATAGTTGCCCTTATTGCAATTGGACATTCAGAAGGAGTTAATAATGAGTCATTACACTACATGATGTTTCTGAGCATGTTGTTTACAAATAAATATGTTTAATGAAGGTATAGGCTGTTGTTTCTGCAACACTTGCTTATTAGATGCTGCCTACTAAATACCAATTCTCCACTACTTACAGATTTGAGCTGTTATCTGAAAGTTTCTGCTGTTATTCCAAATATCAAGGGCTGCAATTCACATAGGCTATTTGCTTTACAGCTGTCTTTTTAAAAACATGTTATTCAGGATAAAAATATGAACAGATGTTGACAATTCCTAACAGATGAACCAACTTAACCAATTTAATTTGTTTTGCCTTGATTTATCATTTTCCAAAGAACTAGAACATAGAAGGGAGTATTGTTGAAATAATTACTATAAAGAGATGGTAGCAGTTGGTGCTGACTGAAATATAACCAAACAGAAAATCAAAGAAATTTGGTGTCTGTACTGGATTGAATAGTGTCCTACTGAACTTCATGTCTACTCAGGATCTCATACTATGACTTTATTTAAAAATAGGATATTTGAAGCTGTCATTAACTAGGTTTAGAAGTGCTCATATTCAATTAGAGTGGATCCTAATTGAATGACTAGCCTTTTTCAGAAGGGAAAAAGCAAACAGAGACACACAAGGAAACAGATGTGTAATGATGGAGGCTACAACTGGAGTGATGAGTCTATAAGCCAAGAAATGGTAATGACTGCTAGCAGTCACCACAAGCTCACAAGAGAAAAGGAAGGATATTCTCTTAGAGCCTTCAAAGAGAACATGGTCCTGCCAACACCTTGACTTCAGGCTTCTAGTTCCCAGAGATTTAGGAGAATAAATTTCTGCTGTTTGTTGCCACCCAGTTTGTTGTAATTTGCTATGGCATCTTTAGAAAATGAATACAATTCCTGATATACATATTATTTAATCCTAAAACAGGTTTGAAATAAGTGACAATAGAATCACATATACAACTATCAAACCAAATGCCAATTAAGTGTTAGTATTATAATTTTGTAGTTGGGTGGAAGATTGGAGGTCATCATATTTAGGAGAAGTTATATTCTGAATATAAATACAACTGGCTATCAACATTAGACTGTAAGCTTTTTTCCTTACTTATTCCAGTAACAAGACACAACAACAATAACAACACAAGCAAAACAGAAAATCACTGAAATACAAGTGAAAGTCTTAGAGAGAGTATGTTTGAGTAACACATGGGCAATGAAGATATGTTTCATTGCCAGATAAGACATACCCACTTTTGTCTGGAGAGTCCATATTTTTCTTGACAATAAATTTTTATAGAAACCCATTTAGCAAAAGGACAAGCAACTTATATACTTCAATGGTTCTTGTAACTGTGTAGGATAGAACAATAATTGGTGTTCATGGATATGACCTTGAGTCATAAGAAAATGTTCCATTCAATGTATTCTGTTTCACAAAGCAGAGGCTGTCTAATACACTTATAAAGTGGGTGTAAGTGAGCCTGAAGGAGATGACTGACAGTTTTAGTCATGCCTACTGTCAGTGCAAGAATTGGCAATATGACAGAGGACGTTCAATGGGATAAGGAGGGGCAACATGACAGCTGGGAGGAGAGGTGGTAGGGGGCTGCAGATTGATGAAGAAGGGAGAGTCTCATCAAAGGACACACCAGAGAGTAAGTCTTTGCCAGAAAAAAAAACAAAAACAAAAACATTGTAGAGGAGAGAACATGCCAATCTTGGGTTAGGAGTTGGGAGTAGTGGAAGTTGGGGGAGTGCAAGACAGAAAGGAAAGAAGTTTCATTCGTTTCTTACTTGCCTCCACTATGAGTGGAAGTAGCATCATTATCTACCACTTATCAAGTACTTTCTGTGTACCAGCCACCAATGCTAATATTTTTAGATACATTATCTCCTTTAATCCAAAAATCATGCCAGGAAAGGAAACATCATTTGCATATTTTACAGTGGTCAGAAAACTTGTCCAAAGACATCTAATTAATACATGGCAGGTACAGAATTGGAGGTCAGGCCATACCAAGCACAAAGGATATATACTCTTAACCATTCCCCTTCATAGACAGTGAATTCCAGAGTAACTAAGGGAGTTGAGCAAACAGCTGTGAATAACAGAGATATGATGTGTACTTACCTATGGATCTTGAAAGGTTATACTTATATTGAATCTTTAGAGAAGACTACAGAGGTAGAGAGTAGAGAAGGGACTTCTAGGAAAGTTGAAACAGTACAACATTCCACTTATTCACCATTGAAGGAAATAACAGATATACTAACAAATGAAATTTCAATGGCATGAGGTAATTGCTATTTCCAGATACTATTTATTAAATCCTTTTAACATTACATGAACTTAATGTATTTTTTCTATTAATTATTTCCCCCTGAAACTCTGCTGATTACCTACTTTTTGAGTGGGCCAAAATCAGTCTTTTATTCTAGATCCTCTTTACCAAAATCAGATTAAAGATATGAGGTAAAAGAATTTCAGTTATACTAAGCATCAGCTGGGTGTCTGGGTGTTCCAAGAAGTTGGAGACAACCTTAGAACACAAAAACTTCAAAATGATGCCTAGACTTACAAGTGCCTAGACTTACAAGTAGCAGCCATCCTAAGAAACTCATATGCCATGAAGGGCTATGTTCATAAAATTTAGGGAATGTATTCTCTGACAGACATATTATACATTTTAGAAAAATTTCTACTACAAATGACTTAACTGTGGCTTAGTAGGAATAGCTGCAGCTTTCTTTCAGATCATTTACTCCCAAATGATGGCAACTCAATAAGGCATTATTAAATAAGCTGAGTCAAATTACATTGTCATTGAAGTATTTATGAATCTATCTCTATACATTTATACCTACATCAGTCTATGGAATAAAGTTGATGTTTTGTTTAAAATGCTAAAACAATAAAATGCAAATGATTCTAATACATATATTTAAGAAATAAAAACATTACTTAAGTGAAGCTCAGATTCCAAAACATTATGACAAAATGTTATCAGTGTTCTTCAGATATGAAGTTGTGTGATGTGGAGAGTTTAACATGTTAGAACCTATGAGGTAAATATTTGATATCCTATATTCATTTAGAGGACTAATGCATTTGTAAATCCTCACTCTTAATAGACAGAGATTATACGGCTCAAAGTATTTGGTTTAGTATTTGTATTGAATGGCTCACCCAGGGAATCACTAATCTCTCTTCACAAAGAAAGACATTTTGCCTAAGATGGCAGAGTCAGAAAGTTCTACATGCAATGATCGGCATTCATCCTTAAGTGTTGAGCTCACATGACATGAAGGACACTCATTATTCCAGGGAGGAGATTCAAAAAGTGGTCCTCATTGACAGAATGACCTTGTCCGATGCCCTCTGTGCCATTCATTCCTCCACTCTTGATCACCTAGTTCTATTTATCATTCTAATTAGGCAGCATCTTGCCAGCTCAATCAGCCTCAATTACTTTAGGCCTCATTAGTGACTGACATGCTATAACAAGTGCATCTTTGAAGGAGCAAGGTCAAATAAAGAAATTAAGTACATAGAAAGCAAGCACAATCATATCTTTATACATGAGGCTTTTGGTTTCGCAAGACATCCATAAAATCAAACTTCATATGTCGCAGTCATATTACAGTCCTGTGGTCAAAAGCATTTTGTTTATATTAAGCTCTCAAAAGTTGGTGTATAACTCTTTGGTCAGAGAATTTAAAATAAAGTTTAGGTTTACAGGTAACAGTTGTCTATGATGAAAATTGATCCTCCTACAGTATATACTTTTGTATTAGATTAGGTGATCTGGCAAAATAAATAAGGAAAAGGAAATCCCCCTCAGAATCTGTGACAAATGGGTAAAATGTTTGCCATTTGCATTTACTCAAACCTAGAAAAACACATATAACCTGAAGTTACTGTACTTGATAATTTTAGATACTGTCAATAGCTAGAGGAATATTATGATATGATATTAAGTGAAAATCAGTTTTAACAACAAATATGGCTATGTAAAATATGGATCTATATGGCTACGTTCTAAAAAGAGATGTGAAAAAAAAAGCTAAACTGGAAGGATTATTATCACTTTGTTTTGGTTGCATAAGGTTAGCAACTTAAAAGGTTTTTTTACGTTTTAAATGCAGATCAGGGACACTACATCAAGGCAAGATTTCTTTCTTTTCTTCTTTTTATTAGTTTCAAAATTCTGTAAAGAATCTGAAATTTGTCTTCTAAACTGGAGTAAAGTAGTAAAGCATAACATGATTCCTTTAAATAATCTGTTACTAAATCTGTAATACACGAGTGAGCAAAACTAAGTTTACAGTTGTGAATACACAAAACAGTTTATTATTGTGTCATTAGTTATTTATTATTGTATTATTTGTCTTTTTTTATTACTCTTATTTCATATCCTTACTCATGATTGATCTTTCAGGTAATGATGGCTGGAAATTTAACCTACTTTTGTCCACTACTGTATATGACAGGCACCAGTGATTTAGTGTATATAAAACAAAACTTTTGCTTTATAGAGACACACAGATTAAAAGGAAAGACAGGTAACAAGTAACTATTACATAAGGTGATATATATAATAGCAAGTTAGCAGAGCCCAGGGGAAGAGATATCTAACTCTGCCAAGATGACCACAGAGAAGTAGGGTTTATGGAAACTTTCAAAGATACAGAGTGCTTCAGGGTGGAGAGAAGGAGTGGGAAGGACCAAAAAGAGTAGTGTTCCCAGTGTGGGAAGGAGGTGGTGAGGAGGAAGAAGGCAGAGTGGCTGGAGGAGAAGCTCAAGGCAGCAGCCAAGTATGAAGGGCCTTGAGAGCGAGAATGAAGCCTTCAAGGCTTTGCCCTGCAGAGTGGACAGCCTCGTTAACCAGCTGCAGAATCCAAGGTCAGAGGCTCCCGCCTTTGCTCCTCCAGCCATCACTTGTCTTCCCAACATCATCTGCTAGTAGCTGCTAAACCCTTAGTGGTAGCCCAAGTTCATGATTCTGACTTTAGGCCCAGATCTTTTATTTCTTCCATATATTTTGACTTAAGAATAATATACTGTACGTATATAACTTGGCCTCGGCCCTGGCCTTGACTCCCTGGATCTGTTTCTGATGGCTGCCATGCCAGCAGTAGAGACCTACCAGTGCCTCTCTCCTAGGTCAACTAGAACCCGCGTTTCAGTTCACAGATGTTACAGTGTCTTTATATATATATAAAAAAAAAATACTCCTCAATGCAACTGTACATTGTTTAATTGGATTCAATATTAGTAAGTAAAATAAAAAATATATTCCAAAAATAAGGTTAAATAATGTTGAAATGTTATAAATTCATTGCAGTATCTGCAAAACAGTTTCTTTTCAATGACTATAATTGGTTTTTGTGTTTCTTTATGAAAAAGGTCATCAGGAAAATTGTTATGCTTACAGGACATATTTGTAGCATATTGGCAAGTTGATAAATATAAAGATATATTTCTAAGAATAAATCCCAAATATGAGAAATTATATTACTTTTTAACATTCCTATCAAAAAATTGAGCATACTTTCAGTTTTTTTTCCAACAAATAAGTCACAACATGCAATGCGCATTCATGATTAGTAGAAAGTTATCCTACAATAAGAATGATTTCACATGCCAGAGTAAATACCTTATGAGAAGCTAGGAACATCTAAAAGACATGCTCTTTTCAACTAACAAAAAGAAGACTTTTAATGTATAAAAACACTTCAGACTTGAAGTAAGATTTGGTGCTGGCAAAAGAACAGGGATTTTTTTTTTTTTTTTTTTCTTAGCCACTCTCTTCTATCTCCCTCTCTGTACTCCTCATTTCACTAAATTCTGAATCTTTTCTGGAAAACTTTAATTGCATCCATACTTTTATATCTTTAGCATGGCCTGTGAAGCTTAGCTACTCAAGTCTCGTCTTTCATAATTGACTATCATTTCTGTCCTTTTGGCATCAATTGATTAATGTGATGCCCATTCTTATTTCATTTTATTGTTGTTCTATTATAGTTGTACAAATTTTTTCCCCACTGCTCTCCCTTGTTCTGCTCCCACCCCTTTCCCACAGTCAATCCCCACCCTGTTGTCCATTCATGGATCCTTTATACTTGATACTTGATTAAATCCTTCTCTTTTCCCCTGTCTTCACCACCTCTCTCCCCTCTGGTCTCTGTAGTCTGTTCCATGCTTCAATGTCTCTGATTCTATTTTGCTCATTTGTTTTGTTCATTCTTAACCTGTGCTTCAAAGTATAATTGGTGTATTACATAGTAAACAGCAGATAGAAGCCTACCTACCATACAGTTCATTTGCAATGCTACATTTGATCCTGGATGAAAAATACACTGGAACAGGTCCCCCAATGTGTATAATCAATTCCGTTCACACCCTTGAAAAGCTGCCTATATCTGCCAGCTTGAACTGTTTGCAGATAGAAGGTTATGGGTAAAAACTTCTACAATGGTTTGTACCATTGTTAAAAGATACAAAGAGAATTACAGCAAAGAATAGTGGAATACATTTCAGCTTCATACACTACACCTCTGGCTAAAAGTGTCTTTATCCATAACAACCTGTAAAACCACCTAAAGAATTTTGGATCTGCCACAGGTCTGTAATTTATCTATTCAATTTGTTTTTGTGCTTAATGGGTTATAATTTGCTTTTTAGCTATAGAAAACTTGGTAACCCTTTCTGCCTATGTCAAAGACTAAAGTGCAAAGTAAGAACACAAAGAATTTTATGAAGTGTGAACTGCTACACTTAAGATGAAGTACTGGAGTTTGCACAACACCTCTCATGTGGAACCTCAGACAATAGAGAAGAATGGCTGATAACAAAACATTCTTGCACTATTATTTAGTGTTTGTACTTTGAGAATCTTTTTTATGTCCAAAGTTCTGCAACCACATACTTCACAATTCAGAACTGAAAAAAAAGCATTATTATGAATTTTAAGATAACATGAACTAGTTAACAAAAAAATAGTCACCAAGAAAGGTCACAGATCTTAATGGATATGAGTTCTGAAGGAAACCTTAGGGCAACACCACTGCTGTTTTCATATATATAGTCAATTCTGTTCTCAGACAGGATTTAAACCCTTTGTGGTATATTTGTATTCTTGGAAGAACAACTGTATCACTATCGACAAATTTAAAATAATTATCTAATGAGTATTTGTCCCATAGTCCAGAAATCAAATAATGATGGGCATTCAGAGAGTTCATGGTAAACAATTCCAAACACAGAATTGGCAAATGACTTTCATCTCCCTTGCCAACTCTCATCAGCTATTTGCGGCTCCCCAGAGCAGCACATGGAGCAGGGTTCTCGGGTTTTATCCAAGTTCAGCCCACACAAGCTTTGACTTGTTACTCATGTCTGAGAATAGTGTGGTGGGATAGTAGCTGAAAGTCCTCTGCCTACGTATTTTACATTTTTACAGACCAAAGTAAACTAAAAGTACAATAGGTATCAGAGACTAACAAAAATAGTAAACACATATTTGAAAGTGACATCAAATGCATGTTAATTTTTAAAAATGTATTAATAACACCAGAAACTTGGAAATGAAAATGTTGGACAAGCAGCTAGGAGACTTCTTATAAGAAAACAGATCTTTTCATAAAATTGCAAGGTAACATCAGAGTTTATCTCTTTATTATTAAGCTATAGAAATGAAAATCGTTTGCCCTGTTAAAAATATCTGTCAACAACAGGTGGGATTGACTTTGGGGGGAATGGGTGGGTGGGAAGGGGGACAGAGGGGAGCAAAAAGGGGATGGATGTAATACAACAACAATAAAATTAAAAAATATATATCTGTCAAGATTAATCAGCTGATGCTATAGTGAGTCTTCAAATACATAACAGTCATCTGTTAATTGAAGGGTGTGGGAGCTGCCCAAGAATATTTGATTAGCTTGTTCTTCCAATGAGGGCAATACTAATAGTTACTTTTTTGTTTATTTGTCTTTTATTATTTCCAGAGAGAGGCAGAGAGGGGAACATCAACGTATGGTTGCCTTTCACTTGCCTCCAGCTATGGACCTGGTTGAAGACCTGATTTGCAACCTGATTATGTACCCTGACTGGGAATTGAACCAGCGACCTTGGGGTTTGCAGACTGGTGCCTATCTACTGAGCCACCAGCTAAGGCCTTAGAAGTTACTTTTTTATCATGGCCTTTTATGAAGTCAACCAGATAGGAAATATTGCCAAGTATTATCTAAATGTACAAGATCATGTTCCTGAATTCTTGAAGCAGAAAGTGACTAAGCAAAGTTATTTTTAATTTGGATCAAGTGCTGCTTCCATTTTGGAAGTAGTAGCAAGAAGAATAATTAGCCTGGGCTATTTTAAAGTCCTGAGTCAGAAACACAAGGGAAAATTCTGGCCAATTTGTTCTAGACTGTAACTATTTGCTCTACCACATCAAACACCACTGTATTAGAATTCTCAACAGAATCAGGGCCAATAGAATATACACCTATAGAGACCTTTTTCCACTGTTCAAAATTGTTTTTGAAATTGTCAATTTTGATGCCTTCTAGTGCTTCTGCCATTTTTTGTTTTACCTCTTTCACATCTGCCAAACTTTTCCTTTTGAGAAGTTTTTTCCTTCAGAGAAACAAAGAAAAGTCACTTGAGGTGAGATCAGGTGAAAAGGAGGGTGGGACATGGGGGTCATGCCAGTTTTGGTCAAAAACTGCTGAATGCTCAATGTGGTGTGGTCAGGTATGTTCATTAATCACCAATCATGAAACGGGCAAATGCGTTTAAAGAGTCTTTCAAAAAATTCATTGAAGCCGAATGCAGCCTCTCACAACAACACCAGCTGGTGCACTGATACAGAGGGGTTCCTAGTACATTCACCTAGCAGGAGAAGCCTATCATACAAGGGGCCCACCCTCCAGAAGATAATAGATAATTCCAGGCTTTTTCTTAAAAATTTATTTTTTAAGAAATTGGCTTACGTGATTATAAAGGCTGGCAGATCCTAAATTTGCAGGGTAGGCTATAGCCTAAAGATCCAGGAAGATTCACCAAAGTTCAGAGGCCCTTTGCTGCAAAATTGCCTCTTGCTTGGGGGGAAGTCAGCATTTTGTTCTAGTGAGGCCTTCAACCAATTGCATGAGGCCTACCACACTAAGGAGGGCCATGTGTTTTACTTGAAATCTGCCAGTGAAATTGTTTAATCCAAAAACACCCTCACAGAAACATTTAAAATAATGTTTGACCGCATATCTCAGTACTGTGACCCAGCCAAGTTGACACATAAAATTAACCATCACAACCACCAGCCAGGGAAAGGTCATTAACAGAGTAGTCCAAAGATTGATATGTCCCTACTGCTTGAAGGCATTATGGAAGTTTAGCACCATCATCTCCATTGATAAAGGATTTGATTAAGTTTGCCAACAACTTATTTCATGGATTATTTTATGACAATGATTGCAACAATATCTTCTATCTCTCATGCTCTTCTGCAGCATGATATTTTCCTGTGGATGGAAAGGTCTTAATAGACTTCTTTTTTAACCTGATCTGTTCTTAGTGATTCTATTGTAAAAATATTACTCAGTGGCAGTGATATAGCATGACTTCTGAAGGCAGGTCAGAAAAAGCCTTGAGCCCTGACCTCAGTTATTTGAACACTTACTCTCAAGATAGTTCTCTCACAATTGCCATGCTTTGAGAAGCCAAAGGCTCATGGACATACCTAATAAGGGCTCAGGTCTGTAGTCACAGCTAGGCTCATACAGGAGTCATCCCTGCTCAGGTGTGAGAGACATGAGTGCAATCATCTCTGATGATTTCAGCCTCTAGCCATTCCATTCAGTCATTGGTGTGTTTCCCATTGAGGCCCTGGACAACATGCAGCAGAGAGAAGGTGTCCCACTGTGTTCTCTCCAAATTTCTTGCTGTGTACTATGTGAGCATAATAAAATGGTTTGATGCTACCGATTTTGGAGTTGTTTGTTAAACTATATTGATAACCAGACCAAATGATTACTGTGTATAAGCAAATGCATTAAGCACAATAGAGTATAAAACATAATATAAAATTATAACTTATTTATCTTTTATCTAGGAGCTGAAAATATAAAAACATAAATATTTCAGGATAAAATAAACACATATTTTTATTCCAATAACAGACCAGTTACTAAGCCTTAAAGTTATATCAGACATTATTAATAAGTGACTTACATAGCATCAGTTTAACAGTAATGCTTTTAAACATAGTACTTTCTTAAGAAAGATAAATATAAACACAGTCTGTTTGATTTTCATATCTCTGATCACTGGCTGGGTGCCCTTCCTGCCTCTTTTTTTTTTTTTTTTTTTTAAGGTTTTTAAAAATTTCATTATTTTTAGAAAGAGGGGAAGGGAGAGAGGCAAAGAGGGAGAGAGACATCAATGTATGGTTGCGTTTCACCTGCCTTCAGCCACAGATCTGACTGGAGACCTGGTTTGCAACCTGGTTATATGCCCTGGCTGGGGAACTGAACCTGCAACCTTTGGGTTTGCAGGCCGGCGCCTTATCCACTGTGCTACCAGCCAGGGCCCTCCTGCCTCTTTTGACATTTGTCTATCATGCAGAAAAGTAATCTCAACTCTGTCAGAGGAGAGGACTGTGAATAGCCACATCATCAGAGGAGTAAATGGGAGGATAATCAAAAAGGTTTCTTCTCCCTTCTGCATTCTAGAGAATTGGGGGACCAGGAGGCAATCAAGCAGAATATTTCAATAATTCATTTTTCTATTTCATGTCCTTCATTTTCTAATAGAATGGATTTTTTTAAAATCTGTACAGAGAGCACCTTATATTATAAATCTTGTTTCACTAGGTTGTAAACTTCTAAATGCCAAGAAGTCTGTCTTTTTTGTTCTCATGTTTTGAATAGTGTCTTGTATCCTGACCTCTCACATATTAAATCAGTCAAGTCTTGGAACAAAGAGTATTCAAGAAATCAGTTTTTCACAGCATACACCGTCTTTTTTACTTCCCAGTAAAGATAATAAATAGGCCTTAATCATATCATTGGTGCCAACTTTTCATTTTCCTGGATAGTGCCCTGGTACTAAATACAAATCAAACCCTTACTGCTGGAGAGTGACATTGCTAGGCTGACCAGAGTAACAGGCCATGTCAGCCATATTCTCCCATCCCGCATAGAAGGGACAATGGTTCCATAAACCATGCTCCTCCATGCTCAGACAATCCTATTTTAAGTTTGGAAAGTAATGTTCTTACAATCTTTTCTTTAAGGAGTATTTTATGATCTTCAGTCTAGATTTTCAAAATCTAAAGGACAACACTCAGACAACTCTGGCTAAAATTTGAGAGGCCTGCAAATTACCAAAGCAGGATAAGAACTTATTAAGGTAAACAAAGCAATTTGGTCGCTATTAATCCTGGGGCTAAACAGATAGCAGGATAATCCTAAAATAAGTGGCTAATCATCTGACCTTTCTCTAAGACCTCAGAGCACCATTTTATTTTATTGGTGTTTTTTGGTTTTTTGCAGGAGTATAGGAATGCATTTATAAAATTCTCTTAACTATAACAGAAAAATTGTGTGTGTGTGTATACACATTTCTATTTATCATTTTTAAGAAAGAGAAAAAAATTAGGAATACATGTCTATAATGCCAGAATAAAAAAATAGTGAAAAATGACATGCAGGAACCACTTAAATGGTAGTATCATGTAGTAATATACCTAGTTTAGGTTAATTAATTGCATTTACACATAAAAAAAATTAAGTCTTTAAGATTGAGTATGTGAGATGTGCAATGAACATTTTATGTTAATGAACATATGTTCATTAATAGTTGCTTCAACATGTAAGTCTTTACCTAAAGATAGTAATTGAATAGGCAGGGTTGTCTGAATAATTTGTAGAGTTCATTTTAAAATAAAAACCAGCACCCTTTGTTTAAAAATCAGGAAAGACATTGTTTTCATTTTTTTTTCCAATTTCTTCTTAAATCTCTTACGGTGTCTTTTAAATAATTTACGTTGTTTTATTCTTATTATAAAACACAAACTCAAAAATATAATTATCAAGAATTTCAAGACAGTGATTCTAGAGCAACAAACTGATATAGGGGCTTGTATGACTGCATTGGCTACATTCTCAGGAAGCTAGCTCTATTAACAGGCAACATTTAGAAACCGTATTTTTTTAGTGTTTAATATTTTAATGTAGTCTAATATTATTCCTTCATTCTAAGACCAAGCTTTTCCTTATTATTTAGAGGACTTTAATTTTCTATTTTAAGTGTTTAAAATTTCAATTTCAGGAGAATTTTCTACAATAATTTTTTAATAATCAAAGGATATGATCACTTTATAATGGAGCAACTTTAGTAGGTTGAATCTAACTCCTCTTCCATGTATGCTTCTGGTTATAGTGAGCCACAGGAGAACTACATGACACATTGTGGAGCCATAAACATTGTTGCTTATCTGTGGTTCACATTGTTGGTGCTCCGCAATGGCCAGCCTACAACTGACTTAAAGCTTCAGTATCCAGTACAAGACCACAGTCATATAGAGACTGATATTATATACATATATATGTATGTATGTATATGTATATAAATGATTTTATGTCCATAAAAATCCCATTTGTATACAATTATATATAATTTGAATTATATACATATGTATAACTTAAATTATATATATTTTTTTCTGGTAGAATCTTGACTAAAACGAGGTTATTAACAAAAGAGGAAACCTGTGATTTACAAGTAAGATAAATACTTTTCTTAGGAAATACTGGGCTTGTTTTTATTGATGCTTAGGTGCTTATAAATACAAATTTTAAAGTGTCCTGTTTCTTCTTGGTTAGACATTCCTTAGTTCTCCAATCTTTAGGACCAGATAGTTCTAAGCATCCCATCTATGTTGGCCTCCTTAGGCCTGCTCTTCAATTCGAACTCACATCAACTCACTACGTGTCAACCAAGCTCAGAATCCTTCCTACACACACCCACATCCCCTTGACTTAGAAACTGGATCCTCAGTCAGCAGCACTTTTACAGTGACACTTTAAAGGGATACATGACCTCCGGTGTCAAACTTCACTAATATGAAGAGTTGCTGTTTCTTCCAGTACACATAACCTTCCAATTCAAAGTTTGTTTCATTAACACCACAGAACAAGGTGAGAGAATTATGAGAAGGTCTCAGGATATTATGAGAAAAATAAACTAACCTTAAGACAGTTGTGTATTTTAACCATATGAATAGATTGATTAGTAGTAAAAAGCCCTTTCTATATCTGCAGAACGTACTTAAAACTTTGTAGGATGTTGCACTTTCTTTACATACTTATTTTCAATTTCTTCATAAATATAAATTGACCAGTATTATATAAAAGTTCTAAGGAAAGAGCTTAGACATAACTCTTTATTATGAATTATTTTCCAAGAAATGTAAAATTCCCAGGTTGATATGCACCAGGTAGATAATCAATTTTAATTTTTATTTACTGCTTAAGTCATTTTCAGTCATTTTGTATCTGGGACTCTCTCTAACACACTTTAGTAAGTTCTATGTGAACACACAAAATGAAGTTGCCACTTGTCCTCTGAAAATACCCGCCAAAAATGGATGATGCCTATTAAGAGAATAGTTGATTCATTTGTATTTTGTTTTTATATTTTGCATTTCAGAAATGTTACAGACTTACCTTCAAATTCCAAATTTACTTCCAAATAAGAAGCGACTTTGTGATTTACAATGTGTTTCTCCAAACTGTTGGTCCCTAAGCCTTTCTTTGTGCAGTATCTCATACTCTTTAGAAGAGTCCCTAGAAATTTAGGGGGACATCTTTTTTTCTATAATTAATATCTACATTTAACATGCATATTTTAGTGGTATAAGATCTCAATATCTGTATATAAAATATACTTTCATTTTCTAGGTCCTTTCGGTCTTACCTCAGTTTTCAGGAATTTCTACCGTTGGGTTTACTATGACCAATTGGATGTTGAGTGGCTAGCTTATTTGTATCCTGACATTGTCTGCAAAGGTACTGATACAAAAGTAAGAAAAACATATGTCATAAAAGCTAAATAAGAATATAAGGTGCCAGCCTCCAAACCCAAAGGTCACTGGTTCTATTCCCCAGCCAGGGAACATAATTAGGTTGCAAGCCAGGTCTGTGGCTGAAAGCATGTGAAAGGCAACCATACATTGATGTTTCTCTCCATCTCTGCCTCTCTCCCCCCTCTCTGCCTCTCTCCCTTCTCTTTCTGGAAATAATAAATAAAATCTTAAAAAATAATAATAAATGTCAGTGACCAAAAAATACACCAGAAGTCAATTACAAGAGAAGGAAAAACACAAGCATTCAAACAATAAAAATACTCATAATGCTACACTGAAATATAAAATTTTACTTCCTGGAAGTTAAGGAACAAGGTGAAAACAAAATATACTTTGCAATAATTCTTATTTTGCATATAGGTACATGTACACACACATATAGATTATGAGAGATACCAAATCATTTAACAATCAATTGCTCTTAAACTTCACCTAGTATTAATTTAGGGGACTTATGCAATACATTTTGCAAAAGGACAAGAAATTCAAAAGCTATGTTAAGTAGTTTCCATCAAAAGAAAAGTTTAGAACACAGCATCAAAACACACCTCATTGAAAACAAGTCTACAAGAAAGTGAATGAAGGCTGCACTTTTTATGCACTACAACAGAGTTTATTGACAACCATAACGTTTACCAAATGGCAAATGTGTATTTTATTCATGGAATTGATGAGAAACAAAATCTTTTGTGATCTGTAAATATAAGATCAAGGAGATCTCACATACATGAATCTTGACATTTATAAGATAGTTCCAACTAATCCTAAATTCAAACTTGTTGCTAAAGCAATTACATCAGAGCAACTAACATACTGAGGGCTCTGTCAGTTAGCCAATGTGTAAGTGAACTAAAGCTGATTAGGAAGGCAAAAACCATAATGGAAGCAAGTGGTAATGATGTATCCAAAATGTTTATAGCCTCAGATTCTTCGAGTTCTACTTATGTTTAAAATCTGAAGTTTAAGTTTTTGGGTATTAGAAAAATTTCATTTTAAATCCTTGAATAAGAGTTATAATCACCTGGGTTAAACTTTCATCACCAAAATTGGATTAGATGCATTGCAAATATGTTTTCTTCTGAACATGAAACTTTAAATTTCGTCTAACCCTCAGTTATTCTTCCAAACTCCAATTGTAGATATCTATTTAAAACATAATCTTTTTCTTAAATATCTTCTCTAATGTTTATGTGTGGGAGTATTTTCCATGCTACGCTCAGCCACACTTTTCAGTTATGTACTCTCATTACATTTCTAGATCACTGAGCTTTTATAATTCAATACATGGGCTTCGTGCCCCTGCACTGAACACTAAGCCAGACAGCACTTGCAAAATTAGTTTTCGCTCCATTAAAGTGAGTTCTGTGTAAGGTGCTTTCCTGACCATTTGAAGCTTGCTCATTCATTTGTTAATGATAATGCATGTTTCACACATGATAGAAGGTTGCCTGCTCTGACATTGGTAAGTCACAGAAAGAGTGAAAATAGATTGATCTTTGGGAATTACATAAAAGAACCCAGATTCATTATCTGGTGCCTTCTGTAAGAAAAACACAAGCATACATTAACTCATAAGAAACGTTTTGTTAAAAATAATTTTAGTCATTTTTAGACTGCACTGTCACTTTTTTTTTCCTTGGAAATTGTTCATTTCTTTTTTAAAAGTATTCTTTTTTTTTTAAAGATTTTATTTCATTATCTTTAGAAAGAGGGGAAGGGAGAGAGGCAGAGAGACATCAATGTACTGTTGCGTTTCACCTGCCTCCAGCCACAGACCTGACTGGAGACCTAGTTTGCAACCCGGTTATGTGCCCTGGCTGGGGAATCGAACCTGCGACCCCTGGGTTTGCAGGCCAGCGCCTTATCCACTGTGCTACCAGCCAGGGCCTTGTTCATTTCTTAATTCTGTTACTTTTTAAAACTTAAACATCCTCTTTACATCAAATATAAACACTCTCTTTACATTTGATAATATGTAAAGAGGAGAAAATGTATAAAATGTATATATATATATATATATATATATATATATATGTATATTCATGATGACCTAGAATATAATTTTCATTTCTTTTTATTCTCAGCTTTTATGTAATATGTTCAGATAAAATAAGACTATTGTTCTTAGGTCACAATTTTAACAAATAGGCCAGTTTAGAAAAGAACAAAACTTTTATAATTGTAAAGGGATTTTCGCAGAAGTGGTCATTTTCTTATTTTATTATTTATTCAATTTTCCTGAATTATTTTTTTAGTGATATATTTTAAGCATATAATAATATACTATTATATATAAAATAAAGTTCAAGAAGAGTAGAAATATAGGTTGTACTTTTCAAAGAGCTTAAAGTCTAGTAGCAAAGACAAGATTTTCACACATAACAATAATTAATAATATGACTAATTAGCACTTAGTACTAGATAATGAATATAAAACCAATATTTGCAAGGGTCAGTATAGTCTGAGCTGGTCAATCTTGGTTCAGAAACTACACCAAGTCCTTTGTTCATTCTCGGCAAACTGGTGGGATTTCAAGTTGTCAACTGAGAACATTGAGGGTCAAGAGCTCTCTTTTGTTCCACATATCAACTCCTTTCATTTCTACACTCATTATAGAAAATAAACTTTGATTCTCAGGGTAGTAAATTAAAATAATGGGTTTTCAGCCATATGAGAATTAAGCTGAACCTTATAAGAAGAATAGAATGCAGATATTCTGGGCAGAATGAATGATATAAAATATAGGTATAGCTCAGAGTATGCATTTGCAAGCCTTTGAGAAGAGACTGAATTTAGACCTATTTGGTAAGAACAAAAGATTCACATAACACAGAGGAATAAGAGAAAGTATTGGAATGGTAAATTAGGGCCAGATTGTGGAGGGCTATAAACATGAGATGGCAGAGTTTGGCTGCCAGTAAAAATTGATCATTGAAATAGATGCATTAGGACAACTTAGAGATGAATAAGATTAGAAGCTAGAGAACTAGTAAAGAAGTCATTGCATAAGTTCAAGTAGAAGTTGGTGATAGTGGAGCTAAGTAGTTTACTACAGAGTAACAATACAGTTGTGGAAATTGTTGAAAGACTAGAAAGAAGATTTTTAAATGTACTTATAGAGAGTTAAGGAGAAGAATATATATATATATATAATATATATGTCCTGAATTTTGAGGTTGAATAGCTAAATATTTAACACTGATAAAAGTGGAAAATCAATGGGAGGACTCAATATTCACAAGGTGAGAGCAAAATGGAATTTGGTTCTGTTTGCATTCAAATTTTAAAAGTTTTAAACAATGAAAATGCAAATATCCAGCAGAGAGCTAGAAAAGAAAATTGAAGATAAAATGATTTCTGAGGCCCAAAGATATAGATGTGTATTTCATACAGTAAGGAGTCATCATAAATAAAGTCTTGAAACATAATATCATTTGGAAAACACAAAGAGAGAGGGATAGTGTCTATGGACTGAATTTAGGAGGATGACCAAATTTAACTGGCAATGTAGAGGTCATTATATATTACATATAAGCAGTCTTTTAATTTTTACTATTATATAATCCTGGAAAACTCTCATGAATATAATCTCCCATAATAATAACTGGCAATAGTATGCCTGACCAAGAATACAACCTAAAAAGTATTAAACATAGAAACAAATCAAGTACATAATTTACAATAAAAGCAATGATACAAAAATCATAATCAGTTATAAAAAGTTTTTAATCATAAAATATTGGCTGGAAAGTTATTAAAAATAAGGTGATAAAAACTCTACTTTTGCAAAAGAGAAAACTGAATCCATGGGTAAATTGTTTCCAAAGATAGCTTAACAATCCCATCCATCTCACAAGCCCTTTTGCAATTTGCCACTCTCTGTCAAGAGAGTGTGCATTTTCCTTTCTTTTGATCTTTGACTGCCTTGTGAAGTGTTTTGACCAAGAAAATGTTATAGAAGTATTACAGTGTACCTTCTGAGCCTAGGCATTAAGAAATCTTGAATCATTTATTTATGGTCTCGAGACCCAGCTGTCATGTCATAAGAAAGCTGGACTAGCCATATGGAGGCAACCAGGACCTCTTGGTGAAAGCCGGCACTGACAGCCTGCAAGATGGTGAGAGCATCATGGACATGCTCAGCTAAGACTCCAACTGACTCCAGTTGTTCGAAAGATCCCAGAGAAGAGCAGCAGAAGAGTCATTGTGATGTACACATGCAAACACAGTGGTGAGAGACATGATCAAGAGCAGTTCTTTTAAATCACTAAGTTTCGGAATGGCTTATCATTGACATATGGCTATTGCTGGAGTCATTACTAGACCTATTCCACCTGACTCACTGAGCCACACTATCATAAGAAGTCTGTAATGCACCCTGGCTTCAGAGGACCTCACGTACTATAGAACACACATTATTTATTCAAATACAAGCTAACAACTTTATAAATTTGGCATATCCAAAACAAATATGCCAGGAATGTTAAGTATAAAATTTCTAATGTTACATATTTTCTGAAAATCTGGATAGTTCTACATATCTGTGTAGTCCATGGTCCATGTCTTTTTAATAACTTAATTGGGAAGTTAAAACTGGTAACTTTATTATTGACAAATTTCTCTTTAGCAAAAATGCATTTTTTTCAAAAATAGCTTTCATTCTGCCTAAATATCTGAAGACATTATAAAAGATGTAAAGTTTAGGGAAAAGAAAGTTTAGGGTTTCTTGTATTCCTTTTCATATTTTTTATATGTTCTTTTGAACCACTGTTTTCATTTTTTTCTGCCTTCCCCTCTTAACTTCTTCCCATATCCACTTCAAAGAGAAAATAAGTCACAAAAGCAGAGCTGGATGAATATGTTCAGCAGCCATGTACAAAAGACATCAAATCCCTAGCCTTAGAAATGATAGAAGGAATATAAGTGTTACAGAAAACACTCAGGCCTTGATCTGTCAGAACACCATCTAACAGCCTTCTCCCTGCTTTCCAATGCTGTCTGAAACCGCTGACCAAAAGGATTCTTCTAAGGCAAGCAAGTGAGTAAAGTTATCCAGAAATAAGATATTGATTTAAAAGATACCGCTGAACTACGCACTGACAGATGTTTTCTCATGCATCACAATATTATGATAACGTTCCTCATCTCGAAAACTCAGTGTACGCCTCAACACAAAGTAACTTTGCGACTGCACTTAATCGTTGCTCATAACCTCAATTTTCCCTGTGAACATGTATGAGGAGTGAGTGGGATAGATACTTAGAACATAGTGCTTTGTTAAATTTAAACTTAATTTTGACGGTAAGACACAACACAATGACACATAGATGGACAAAAGGCAGAACTCTGTTATTCACTAGTCCAAGGGAAAGAAGGCAACCACACAAGGCCACAGAGATTGGTAGATGGGACGGGGTAACAGCAAGCTGGGGCTGTGGGGAGCAACTGATAAGCAGGTTGGGGTTAGGTAGGTTTGGTGGGCTTCTTGTGGATTGCCTAATTTTATCAGCTCCAGGCATGGAGGGTGGCCCCAGTCACCTGGTACCTGGGCCTGGTGTGGGTAGGCTGGTGAATAGTGGCCCCTGAGTGCAAGGAAGTAGTTGGGTGAGGACTTAGCTACTCAAGAATTAGAATAATTGGCATCCAGCTAGGGCCTCAAAACTAGGCCAATATAGCATTTTAAGGAAAAAAAATATATATATTAAACAAAGTCACTACCAATTATCTAAACTATGTCTCCATGATATAATTTAACCTCTATAAAATAATTGTTTTACATTTTATTCCCCAATTCTCCTGGATTGAAATGGGTGTGAGAGAACCTCCCTTACTGGGACATTTCGGGGGAGGGGGTTCCTGATCCTTGTGACCCTCTATGTACCTTCCGAAACTCGGCCTCTGCATGTTGGCCTGTCATTGCTATGTCCATATCTGGGATAATTCCTGGCCTATTTTTAGCACTGTCAAAGTCATTCATCTCACAGTTCAGATGGTGCCACCTCTGCACCTTCCCCTACCTAACCCCATTAATCCCTAGACCTTAGAGCATTTACAATGCAGCAGCTGTTGGGCAATAATTCTCAAACATGGCTCCACACCTGAGTCATTTCTAAAAGTGACCCTCTGACCCCTACCCCAGACAACAAACTCAGAATCAATGGGACCTGGGGTTCAGTTGCACATACAGGATTGAGACCATTGCACACAGGTGGCCCTGACAAAAACAATTCCCATCTATCTGTGCCCTCCCCAAGGTCCATGGGTGCATTTTCAGATTCTCTCTCTTACCAATATGGATTGAGAGTGGAAGGAGATGGCACATGGACCAGTTCATCATTTAAAATTTTGTGCTATAATTTCTACTTTTCTGTGTGTTTGTTATAGAGAGTGATGCTAAGAAGGACTTTTTGGAACCTCCCTGCCTCTTTCAGGGAGTGCACACTTCTCATGTCCCATCTTACCTGTGAACCAGGGAGTCTGACTTCCACCATCCTCAAGCTCTTCTCATTCAGCAGATGAAGTTTCTCATGAACCATCTGTCATGGTCTTACCTGCCAAGTCTGACACCCTCCTAGGTTTGCAAAGGAGTCTGCGTGTCCCCATCCATCAAGGACTCTTGGGATTGATTCCCCTAAAATCCAAAATCATGTGTTTCTATTATTATTATACTCCTTCAAGTTCTCTCCTATACTATACCATTTTTTTCAGATGACAAACTCAACACATAAACACTTACCAAACTCTTCATATATGGTGAGCTCTGGATAAATAGTGTAAAACAGAATATACATAAGGCCCTATTAACTATGTAAAGAGTATTAATCTTAAACCATAAAACCTGGTATGTAAAAAAATACAACTTTACTATTCTGTAATTCTGTTTCTCTATATCTATGTCTGGTGTCTAGTTGTTCTAAGAATGTAGCATGCCTTTTCCTCTTCTTAATAAGGTAAGTTAGAGAACAAAAAAATTTTAATTTTGATGAAGTCCAATTTATTGATTTTCCCTCTTACAGTTCCATGCTTTTGGTGTCATGTCTAAAATTATTTGCCTAGTTTTAGAGCCTAAAAATTTTCTCCTATGTTTTTTCTATAAGTCTTATAATTTTACATTTTAATCTCTGATGTATTTAAAAGTGATTTTTACTATTAAATGTGAGACAGTTTAAACTTTGCTTACTTATTTGTAAACTGCTTATTTAGCAAAGGATTAATATCTAGCATATATAAAGGAATCTTAAAACTCAATAGTAAAATATCAAGCAATCCAATTAGAAAATGAGCAAAAGATATCAAGATACGTTTCATCAAAAACACTTACAGGTGATAAGTAAGAACATAAGCAGATACTCAAAATCACTAGCCACTAGAGAAATACAAAGTAAGACCCAGGTAACACCTGCTTTATTAAGTTGACATATGAAATGTAGGTAGTACATGCAATATAATTTTTATATTAAAATTAATAATTAAAATAAAACATATTAACCAATATAATATCCATAATTGTTCACTTAAAATGTGAGAAAGATCTCTTTTTAACAGTTGGAAATTTAGTATCTTTTTCTTTTTCTTTTGAATTTATAATTTTTTATTTTTAAATAAAATTATTACATATCCATATAATTTGAATTTATACTTTTTGTGTTTATATATCCTGCTGCCTGCAATACCAACCTAGTTTTTCATTTGGTTAAAGGTGCTCTTACCTCTAGATGATCCCTACTAATATGCATAAATATTTCTGAAATGACAATTATATGAATCATTGAGTGCCATTAAATACATAGCTATGGATTTATTGATCACATTGTACAGAGCATAAAAAGAAGATACTGGAAAGGTAATATTGTGAGGGAGATCCAGGGTAACTATAGAGGAAACAAAGGAGACATTCTGATCTTGGATATGGAAATGACTTTTTAGATACAATATCAAAGGCATGATCTACAGGGAAGGGCAGAAGTGGGTTTACAATTGTGAGTACATGAAACACAGAGTTTATTGTTATATTATTATTTATTAATTATTGTAGTATTTTCCATATGAACTATAAACCTACTTTTGCCCTTTATCATACAAAAATAATTGATAAGCTGAACTTCATTAAATTTAGAAATTCTGTTCTGCAAAAGGCATTGTTATAGGACCAGAAAGACAAGCTGCTGATTGGGAGAAAATATTTGCAAAAGAGACATCTAATGAAAAACTCGTATCCACAAGATATAAAGAACCCTTAAAACTCAACAATAAGGATGCAAACTTTGGCCTTGTTTAAAAATAGGCTAAAGACTTTAACAGACACTTCATCAAAAAATATATACAGATGTCAAGTAAACATATGAAAAGATACTTCATATCATATGTCAAAATGCATATTAAAATAGCAATAAGATACCACTACACACCTAGTAGAGCCACCCAAATCCAGAACATTGACAACACAAATTCTGACAAGATTATGGAGCAATAGAAATTCTTATTAATTGCTGATAGAAATGCAAAACAGTTCAGCCACTGTGGGGGAAATTTGGCAGTTTCTTAACAACCTAACATACTCTTACCATATGATCCAGATAATCATGCTCTTGGGTATTTATCCAAAAGAGTTGAAAACATTTGCCCACACAAAAACCTACACAGGGATTTATATAGTTTTATTTAGAACTTCTAAACTTGGAATCAACCAAGATGTCCTTCCAAAAGTGAATGGATAAATAAATTGTGCTATATACAGACAATAGAATATTCGTCAAATCTAAAACACAATGAGCTATCACTTTTTACAAAGACATGAAGTTTTAAGTGTATAATACGAAGTGAAAAAAGCCAATCTGAAAAGGCTATGTACTGCATGATTCCAACTATATATAATATTGTGGAAAAGACAAAACTACTGAGATAGTAAAAAGACCAATGATTGTCAGGCTTGGAAGTAGACAATCAAGAGAAGAGCACAGAGGATTTTTAAGACAGTGAAAATACTCTGTATGATACCATAATGATGGGAACGTGTCATTGTTCATTTGTCAAAACCCACAGAGTGCCCAACACCAAGAATGAACCATAAAGAAAGCTATGGACTTTGGGTGATGATGATGTGTTAATGCAAGTTAATTGATTGTAATGAATGTACCACTCTGGTGGGAGATGTTGATGATTAGAGAGGATATATATATAAAGAGGAAAGGAATATATGGAAAAATTTCTGAAACTCCCCCTTTTGTTGTTAATCATAAACTGCTCTAAAACACAGTATTGATTTTTAAAGGAGAAGAAGAAATATTGAAAGGGAGAAAAACTGTGCTAAATGAAGAAGTCAATTAGGGAGGTAAATATAACCACTCAGTTGCTTTGTGACTTTGGTTTGGCCATCTGGGTTCACTTATTTTCCATGCAACTTTAGGTTGCACACTGAAATGACAGGAAACTTTAGATATATATGTTTATACATATTTCTTTTTTTGTTTTTTAAAGGTTTTATTTATTTCATTTTAGAGAGAGGGGAAGGGAGGGAGAAAGAAGTAGAGAAACATTAATGCAAGAGAGAATCATCGATCAGTTACCTCTTATATACATCCTGACTAAGGACTGAACCTACAACTCAGGCATGTGCCCTGATCAGGAATCAAACTGGTGACCTTTTGCTTTACAGGATGATGCCCAACCAACTGAGTCACACCAGTCAGGACTATATATTTCTTTATATTAAATGTTTTAAGTCATTATTTTCATTCATATATATCACTTCCATTATTATTCACTAATTGTCTTTTTTGTGTCATTCTTCATGCTAGGTATATTTTCCTTTTTAATATCATTTACAATATATAATTTTTAAAATTCCAAGGCTATATAATGTTTTATTAATATATTGAAGTATATTATAAGATGTCACTATAGATTATCCCCTACTGAGTTGAGATGTGTCCCATGGAGGATTCAGATTTTTTAAATGGCTAATTTCAAAAGCTGTACATTCAGCAAACATTAAGAAGCACCTACTATATTCCAAATGCATACGGTACTAATCAATAATAATTTAAAAATAAATTATAATAAGTACTGTATGTACAGTGCTTTCTATATATTAAGCACTTCACATAGATTATTTAATCATCACAAATTTATTAAGTAGGTATCATAAGTCTCCTTTTTCTACAGAAAAAACTAAAACATAGAGGATTTTTTTGTTATCTCAAGTTGAAAAACCAGTGAATAACAAATAGGCTTCGAACCTAGGAAGCTTGGCTTGAACCAGTAAAGTATGACATAGTTCCTGACCTTGACAAGGCCTATGGATTGATTACAAAAAAAGATTGAGTTGCTTAAAAATATTTTCTGATAATTTTCAAGTAGATTGAGCCACATCATTTTTTTCTTACCTGAGGTTTTAGATTCCTCTATGGCTGTCCAGCATGGCAATGGGACCAGATGCACACGCTGATGTTAGTTAACAGGGTTCTGGTGGCAAGTGTTAGAGGAGTGGTATTAAGAACCTTGAAATATGAGTGTTTTATAGCTCTTAGTGCTAAGATGTCTTCAGTAAAACAACAAACAAATAGGAGTTAAAATACCGACCTATGTTATGTTGCAGAAAGAAAATTTCTTTAAGAGTTCTTAAAACTTGTAGGACTTTTCTGGTGTTCAGATAGATGGCTCTATGCAGTATTATAATTTTAAAGCTTGAGTAACAGCTAGCAATGAGAAAATAAATTATGCAGTTAAGTGAAAGTAAAATTGTTGATGTGAATAAAGAAATGTGGCCATTTAGGAGTCATTAAATTGTAAATCAATTAACTAAAGATGACTCTCTGGGCATATTTTGTTTGAAAAGTTTTTCCAGACCATTATAAATAAAAGGAATAAAAGAAACTTCAAACATTAAACTTTCAAAGAGCTTTTGATTGATTTGGATGATAGTTTTCTACACTTAAAAATTCTCCATACTATAGTTAGAATTTTTCAATTATGCTGGTTAGATTAAATAGTCCCAATCCATTGAAACCCAATAATACATAAATGCATGGCCATACTTGTTAGTTTCCAGATGTTGAGATGTTACATTGACTAGTACTTGCCAAGAATTCAATATCTATTTGTTCACTAAGTTACCATTTATTTTTACCTTTTGTTTTCACTTATATATTCTTTTTTAGATATTGGTAGCAGGACTCAAACTGCAGGCAGTACACAGAGGTGACAGGGAGATATCTACTAAATACTTGGATATGATATTTCTCTCTGAAAGTAACTGGAAGAGTTAACATATCATGGGGCAAGAAGCTATCTCAAAAAAAAAAAAACAAACCCAAAGTTTTCCAGTCCTTTCAGATTTTACATTCCTACGAATGAATATTTGTAATTGTTATTTAAAAAATACAACTGCTCTCTTAAAGTATAGCTTATAAATAAAGAGGCCATTTTGTCTCCCAAACCATCCGAAAAGCTGAATGAACAGTTACAAGTAAGGAAAAATGGGATAGAGCTTATATTCTTTGCTCTATCCTTCCTATGACATAGGGAGAATAATTTAGACTGTGAAGGGCAGTATACAAGGAAAATGGTGAGGAACAACAAGCGAAGAAGGAAAATGAAACTCCTGAAGTTGGCCATGTCCAAAGAGAGAGAACCAGAAGGAAAACCACAGTCATAGCAGGATTGGATGTATTGGGTTGGCTAAAAAGTTTGTTTAGTTTTTTTTCTGTAAATGGCTCTAGTTGTCTATAATGGTTGTCTATAACATCATTAAAACAATTTTGTTAGATTGCATGGTAACAGTTTTCATATAAGCATACATTTTTAAAAACTTATCAAAATTGATGAATTTTTGTGCAGCCATTTTAATTATTGAGGACAGAAGAAAATACTCAATATTTTGGGCCTATTATGCTTTATTATTTCAAGAGAAGTAAAATCATAACTGAAACACAAAAAAGATTTGTGCCATGTATGGAGAAGGTCTGTGATTGAACAAACATATCAAAAGTTTGTGAAATTTCTTTGCACAATTGGCATTTTGCTGTGGAGCTGTCTTATGCATTGGAAGATGTTCGGCCGCAACCTGGCCTCTGCCCACCAAAAGTCAGTAGTGGGAGATAACCAACATACTCAAACCATCGAAATCAATAAAATTATTGGTGAAAATGAAAAATGTGTCTTTTATTTTATGGGAAAAAACTAACTGGACCTAATAGTTCTGGGAGACAGGACTGCCTAATAGAGTATTCTTTAAGGAGTTTGCTTTGTGGCTTGTAGCCAACAACCCAGTGTGAAGATTCCTATAGACCCCTCCCTCCTATGCTTCAGTAGAATTTACCATAATCGTTAATGTTCTCTGTAAGTAAAAATGTGCATGTACATGTTAAATTATAAAGGACAGATTATTACATCTGAATAAGTGCATGAGGAGAAGAAAACACTTGGGAAGATGTGGGAGTACACCAGCAAAGGAATCTACAAGAATAACTATCCTCTAAAAACGTACAGAAATCTCAGGGAAGACTATAGGTTCCCCCAGGCTCCAGAAATAGAAGTTTACAAAGCAGTGCTACCTTATCTCATGGGGCAGGGATGCCAAAGCTGACAACTCTGTCGCTTTATCCCATCAAGGAAAAAGTATTTAAATTGGAAGGAGAGAGGTCTGAGCAACAATAAAAGTGTAGGAACAGTAAATTCAAAGAGGAAAATGTAGATATTGCTCAGCCAGACACTGCAGGGAAGGAAGTGTCTTGCTAAGGACCAAACCACTCAGTTCTTGATGCCCTTGGTGAAGACAGATGTATTAAACTGCTGTAAATGGATGTTATTAAGTAAATCGTTTTGCTAAACACCTTTTCCTGTTTTTGCCATGGTTAACAAATAATATGCTGATTATAATTTGTCTTTGTTGCTACTACACTGGTAATTATACTACTTAGTAAAACTTCATAAAGCAACTTTTTAAATATAATTTCTATAAGTTTAGCTAGTGGGAGTCCATCAGTGAAAATGGATATACCCTCCACATTGAAAGATCAAACTTACTGACATGCAACTGCAGACCAGTACCTGGGCCATAGTAAACATACCCACTTGTATGTCAAATGTAAAACTTCTTAGAAAACAGTTAAGTTAGATTCTCCTAATGATAACCAATGTTTCTCATCAAGAATTTTTACTTGAATATCTTTACAGTTCATTGTAATTAGCTTAATCCCTTGCAAAGAGATTGTAGTCCAGTTAGGGTAATACAATATACTGACATACAAATGCCCACATATAACAGATGTATATGAATGTATTTTTACTAGTAAAATTTCTGTATTTTATAAAGACCTGGTGAGTCAGTTTAAATTGAGGCCATTATCATTTAACTGTGCTTATAAATAATAATGTGAGGAGGACTACTTAGAATATATTCATTCATTTCCCTTCCTCTGAGCTTCATTTGTCTTCAAAGTTAAATTAAGAATTGCTATTTGACCAGAGTATTTGATTTTTGATATGCTACATTGTTCCATGCCATACCTTCCACTTAAACACTAATCACAGTTTGTGAAAAAATAGGTGTTGGTGGTATCTCAATCTCTTCTTACTTAAATTAGGTAGACTTTATACACTGATGAACATCTTACAGAGCATTGTGTAAAAAGAGATTGAAAATAACCTCTGTTTTGGGGAAGTGATGATACCACCAGAGGGCACATAGCATAGAAGAGTAGGATGAATCCACAGAATGAAAATCATGATGAGATACAAGAGCAGGTGTATTAAAAATTAAAAAAAATAAGAGATTATTAATAGTTACAATGAATGTTTAGAGTTCATAATTCTAAAGAAAGTAAAATTAAAAGTGAGGGAAATACCCAGACTGAATCTGTTAACCAAGGCGGAGGTAGGCTGAGGGTCCTATGAAAAAGGATGAATCCTGAGAAGGAAGAATCGCAGGAATCTAACCCATCTGCAGTGCCAGGTTGTGGGCAGTGCTGCAGAACCTGCGAGGGGCAGTGAGGGGTCAGGGACCCTGGCTCTGAAACAGGGCTTGCTTGCATTTTAGCCAAGAGACTCTAGGTAAAATTCTACCTATCTACTGAAGTTGGATGTACTTATATCTCCCTAAATTGTTAAATAACATAAATAATAGCATAAAATGTACCAAGCAAGTAGTACAATGCTTGGCACAGGATAAGTGGTCAAACTGTAATAGGCAGCATTATTTATCAGAAATCCTAACCTTTATTAAAGGGCCATTATGTCTGTACTTCGGAACTTTTCCACTAAGAAAGGAAGTGAAAAGGGGGCATTCTTTAAACAGTGCAACATCTAAGGGGGTAGATTTGACCAACAGTAGATGTTGGGCCCAGCTGAAATCATTATGTCAATAGAGAAGAATGATAGTTAGTATTTGATTAAGAATATTCCAGAAGAGATTCCTCTTGGGGTTTTATTTTGATTACTGGACAAAGATAACTGGAATGAGTTGTAGAGGAACTAATATGCTGAGAACTTAGGTATAGTCCTCTATTTCTATCTTAAAGAATGCTGGTAACATAGTGGATAAGGCACTGGTCTGTGAACCCAAAGGTCACTGGTTCAATTCCCCAGCCAGGGTATATAATCAGGTTGCAAGTCAGGTGTCCAGCCAGGTCTGGGGCTAGAAGCAGGTGAAAGGCAACCATACACTGATGTCTCTCTCCCACTCTCCCTCTCTCCTTTCCTCTCTCTCTGGAAATAATAAATAAAATCATTAAAAAAAAAAAAAATACCTGGGCTAAAGGCTGTCCTGTTAGGTCTCAGATCTCTCCCAGCCTCCATGTGACACTCCTCTTCTGCGTATCCCTCCAGTTACTCAGTTGTTCAGGTTGGTGTTCATTTTATACTCTGCACATCATCATATCTGTAATCATCCCCTGTATTAGGCAGGGTCATCTGAGAAGCATAGCTAATGAGACAGGATTAAACAAGCAAAGATTTTATTAGGACAAATGCTGAGGTGGAGGAGGCCTGTGGAGAGGGGAAATACGTAGGAGCTAGTGAAGGCTGGGAGACAGGTTGAGTGGAAGCTTCCCCGCCTGGCACGCCCTCTTATCTATGAAAGGTTTGACAAAGCCCTTACAGAGCCCTTCAGGGAAGGCTGGCCAACAGAGAAGCCAAGTTCCCCCAGGAGTGGGTCTGCCATGCACTTAGTCATTGGCAGGGAGCCTCTGTGGTGGACATGGCCTCACCCTGGATAATGGACTTCAAGGATCAGTGTCTGGGACCCTTCTGGTGACCTGCCAGGGTGCATTCTCAAGGCTTCTAAGCCAACCGAACAGTATTAACTCCCCTGTCAATCCTCAGTGAAGTCCTCAATCCTGAGCTCTGGATTACTTTAACTGCCTGCATCAAATTTTTCCTTGACTGTCCCACAGGATCCTCCAACTCAACAAATCCTAAGCTGGAATCATCAACCTCCCCTGCCTTCTTTTTCAATGCTCCAACTCAATGTGTTCTTTTATGCCCCTTGTGTTTAATAGCACCAAGATCTATCCAGTTAACCCAAACTTGAGTTAAGATCAAAATCTAAAATTCTCAAAGATTTTTTTCCCCATTTTATCCTTATTAATTTCTTTCAGTATACTCATCTAGATTAAATTTGTCCCTCTTCATCATCATCACCTTAGCTTATGGCAGGACCCTAGCATCTTTGACCCTGTTTCAACAGGCTCTTGATTTATGTGCCTGCCTCCTGAAATGATTCTTAGCAGATACATTTTCCACACTGTCTCAGTTGTGCCTCTAGTAAAATCCTGATCTTATCAGGTTGCTCCTGGCCTGAAGCCTTGAGGCAGATTGCTCACTCCGCTGGAGAGGGCCCACACAGGCCTGCTTTCCTTTACAGTCTTATCCTCAGTAAACCTCTACCAGCTTCCCTGACCTCTGGCATTATGAAACTTGCCAGACTTAATCTCACTCAAAATGCACTTTATATACTTCTACATTTTTAAGTGTTTGATTGATTGATTATATTTTTTCCATTGCCACTTGTCCTTCTATATCCTCCTCTACCTTCAACCTCACCGTGCCCCTCATCCCCACAACGACCACCCTGTTGTCTCAGTCCACAGAGTTCTTTTTCTTTTTCACTTGACACCTCCACCCCCAACGCCCCTTCACAGCTGTCAGTCTGCTCTCTGTCTCTATTTTGCTTAGTAGTTCAGTTTGTTCATTAGATTCCACATATGAGTGAAATCATAGGGCATTTGTCCTTTCTGACTGGCCATTTTGTCTTTTCTGACTGGCTTATTTGCTTTTGTGTCTTTTTCATATCATTTTTACTGGATGTAGTTCCCTTTGCCTATGGTCTTGTCTGGTTAGTTCCCATTTTCTCAAGACCACAATAAAATTATGCACCTCAAATAAAATTAAAGAATCAGAGATAAATAGGAACATACAATTTAGTTAATAATGGTAAAAACAGGTAAAAATAAGAAAAAAGAGAGGATGATCTTATTTTAAGGACAGTAGAATGGGAACAAAACACTTTTTGTTTAATGATCCTGTAGAAAGATAAAGCTGTGAATTTGGTCTAATTGTTTTAAAAATGAAAGGAAAATTTGGGGAGTAGTTTGACATAACATGTGAGATAAATTATATCATTATTATGTTTTAAAATTATGATTCTTTTATTTAAAAGACACAGTATTTATGGATGAAATTACATGATAAGACTAGGATTTGCTTCAAAATAATCTAGTAAAAGAATGAAAGTAGTTATAGGTAGGGAATTAAATGTATTGAGAATTATTTAAAAAATAAGGGATAAGCACATGCAGATATACTGTTCTTTGTCTTATATGTATGAAACATTTTTTCACAATATAAAGCTTTTTAAAGGACTCTTGGAAATAGTGCCAATAGCATAGCAGAGAAATAAGAAAAGAAGTGCTTAGTGTGTAGTATAAAGAAAATAACAGGTGTCTAGTGTGGAGAAATGGTAAGATATAAACATAACTTTTACGAGGTAGAATAGCTACAGGATGCCTCTATAGGAAGGTTAAAAAAAGTGAAAATAAAGTTGATGAAAGTCTTTATATGTCTTTATAAAAAGTACTTGAACAAAATAAAAGCAACTCAAATACCTGTGTATATGCAAGTGTATGCATGTGCAGGGCTCTGTGAGGGTAAAGGTGAGAAGGCAGGTAAACAGGAACCAAATATGGCAAACCAATAGAACAGTTCTGACTGCAGAGGAAGAACATGCCTTGATCCCCAGGGTTGCAGCTTGAGGGTGTGTGCCCAGCCTGAGAAAAGTCCCACAGCCCAACCCCAAAGGGCACCCATTCTAAAAATACCGTAATTCCTAGAACAGAATTTTCCTTCTATAAAGCTTGCATATGGTAATTTTTTAAATTGGCACCTCGGTTGCTCCATTAGTATTCAAATATTTTAAAGATTTTGGAGCATTTATTTAGTGCACATAATTGAAAGTGATATTTGCTGACTGATCTTTACTAAGATTTGAGAGAGACTGACAAATGTGCAATCTCTACCCATCCCCCAAGAGCAGGCCCCAGACCACCCTGCCATGGAGAACACAACAATATTAAAGAAGTCATTCTTCACCTCTGATTATTGATTTCATCTAATTTTCCTACTGTCACTCATGATAGATACAGTTAATTTTTGCTGTTCTGTATGTATATCGAATATTGTCATTTATACCATTAATCACACACATAATTGTCATTAAGAACAGAAATGCCTTTTTTTAGACATTAAATTCTAAAATATAATTATCCAGACATCCTGCTGTTACTAGCATTGAATCCTAATTACTTCCAAATCAAGCCTTTATTTATAAACTTAACTCCTGCACCACACATGTTTACAGTAAGTAAATGGAATAATATTACAAAATGTATTATCTACAGAAGAGCTCACTTTCTAGAAGTTGATAAAACTGCTCAGCTCCTTAGTATTTTTTGTTCTAAGTAACATATCATAAATTTTACCAGGTCTTATTTAATCTAAAGAATAATAGTAGAAATTGTCTCTCACTGAAAATGACATTTAGAATTGCTTGGCAAACTCCAAGCAATGTGAATGACAAATGCCCTCATAACAAAAACTAGGCCACTAGTAAAATGACATCTTCCATTATGGTCATTTTTCTGAATTTAATGAAAGATAAATTATGTCAGAGGAGTGTACCAACAGATTATTTCTCAAATAATTTGTGATCTAATCATAGAAGTCATAACTTAATAATTATGTGTTACATTTCCATGGTGCTTTATACTTTTCAGAGTATTTCACACTCACTATTATAACTTGAATATTTACTTACAAACATTGACCTATTTAAAGTTTTTTCATATGACCAAAATCAGCATCATCTCTACACATTTCTTTTTATTTGTTAACATTTTATTGATTATTTTTAGAGAGAGGGGAAAGGAGAGAGGAAGAAAGGGAGACAAACATCAGTGTATGGACTTGCCTTCAGCTGGGGAACTGGCTGGAGACCTGGCTTGCAACCTGGTTATGTGCCCTGGCTGGAGAATCGAACCAATGACCCTTGGGTTCGCAGGCCAGCGCTCAATCCATTGAGCCACACCAGTCAGGGCTCTACACATTTCTTATCAATTGCTGGCAGATTTTGTACTCGCAAATGTTTGTTTCCTTTTGCTTATTTTTTACAAAATTTTTGAAAATTTAGGGAAAAAAATGTCCTGTTTTTGAAAATATACTTTCTTCTTATTCAAAAAGAAAGCATATTTTCTCTAAAAATAAGAATTATTTATCCTCTTTGCTTGTTTTCCTATCTCTCTTATCATTAATCAACACCTGCATTTATGCCAACTCAGGGCTCTTTTACCACCAAGAAGGTATTGATATATTTTTTTTAACTTAATCAGTCAATCATATATTAAAACTTTGTATTGATTTTAAAGAGAACTTTTTGAGCAAATATTCTAAAAAATGTTTGTACCTTCTTGTTTTCTATGTTGTCAAATCCATCAATACCATATTCAAGTCTATCAATTCATGTAAAGATACTCTGACATTTCTTTGTGAAATACTTTCCTAGTTTTCTATTATAAGGCTTAATCTTCATTCCATTATCATTCATATATGATTTAACTATATATATGATTTTCAAATAACTCACTTTAGAGCATGAAAAAAATAGTCTTCTAATTTGGTAGGGGAGTGAAAATTGCTACAAACATTCTGGAACAGCATTTATCAAAATACTCTAAGCTATCTTTATGTTATTTACTTCAAATAAATAACCCATAATGCAGACAAAGATTTAATCATTAAAAAATTCATCACATATTATTTATTTTTATCAAATTTATTGGAATTACATTGGCTAATAAAATTATATACATTTCAAGTGTAAAGTTCTATAACACATGATCTGTATATTGTATTGTGTGTTCACCACCCAAAGTCAAGTCTCCTAAAATCACTATTTATGCCCTCATGCCCTCTTTACCTTCCTCTTCCTTCCCCACCCTCCTTTCCTTCTGGCTTGCAATACTGTTGTTTGTCTATGAGCATTTTTTCTTTTTTAATCCCTTCACCTTTTTCACCCAGTCCCCCAAACTCCCACCTTTCTGACAACTGTCAGTCTGTTTTCTGTATCTATGGGTTTGTTTCTATTTTGCTTGTTAGTTGATTGTGTCCTTTGGATTCCACATATAAGTGAAATGATATGGTATTTGCCTTTCTCTGACTGGCTTATTTCATTTATCATAATACTCTCCAGGTCCATCGAAGCTATCACAAAAGCTAAGTAGTATTTCATTGCATAAATGTGCCACACTTTTTTTATCCACTTGTCTATGGGTGGGCACTTGTGCTGCTTCCAATTCTTGGCTATTGTAAATAGCACTGTAATGAACATAGGGTTGTTTAATAAGGCATGAACATACTTTTCACCAGGGAAAATATACTCTGCTGGTGGAAAACATGATAGTAATAATAGCAATATTTACTAAGTGTTAACTCTTTGTGGTGCACTGTTCTAATTGATTTATACATATGTTAATGTGTGGAATCTTCACATTACTATGAGGTAGATACTTCTTTTGTTTTGTAATGAGGAAACTAAGTGATGCTAGGAATGCACAGGACTACTGCATTGGTTACACAGAAGAAACTTGATTTTCAAAATGTATTTGTGGTCTTTGAAAAAATAATTTGAAGTGTGTTTTTATTTGAAAATGCAAATAGATTATCCTTTCAAAGGTGAGGCACAGAGAGACTAAATGACTTTCTCAAGTTCACTGAGAATGTTAACAATGCAGATTCCCAAGGCACTTCAGACCACTTAATGAGAATTTTTAATTTGGGGTTAGAATTTGATTTCATTTAAAAATAAAATCTACATATGTCCTACATGAGTTGATAGCTTCTCTTTTTAAACAGCTAAGAGATAAACAGCAGAAGATCTTAAAACAGAAGAGAGGAAGAAACATGAAGGTGGTAGACTTCTTTGAAATAGAATTAATTGTACGTGCACTTTCCTCCCTATATAGATTTGCTTTTAGTGGCAATAACCTCATATTTAATAAGCACTCAGGGACACATATTAAAGTGTTTAGCACATTTATTTGTGTATATTCATTTTCTACATTCAACTGCAGTTTGTTCCTTTGACTAAAAGATAACCTCATCCATCCAATCAACCAGCCTTAACAATAGAAGAATCTAAGATCTCATAAATGTATTCATTAACCCTAACAGGACTCATACTTTTTAAAATGATAATCTATTTGCATTTTCAAATAAAAACACACTTCAAATTATTTTTTCAAAGACCACAAATACATTTTGAAAATTAAGTTTCTTCTGTGTAACTAATGCAGTAGTCCTGTGTATTCCTAGCATCTGAATGAAGTAATTTAGATTGGTTTAATTATAACTAGTCTTATAGATTGACATTTAAACCCAGTACCTGTATTTTGCTATGAATGTTTTTCATTAAGACCCCACCACTCTATCCCCGTTAAATTTTTAAATGCAGAAGGAAGAAAAAACATAGTCTGTTTCTACTGTGTAGGGTTGAGATATAACATTTCAAGAAATATAGTAGTCACTCTCTTTTGTGAGAAAGCCAGTCTTCAGCAAGAGAGAACATAGAAAGAAACAAAGAGAAAATACATGCTCCGTAGACAAACAGATGTATGTCTTCAATCTCCAAGGCCTGCTTCAATTACTTTCAAAGGTCTAGATGCATTCCTATCCTTCCTGTACATTGATTGATCAATTTTTATCTTAGATTATTGGAGATATAGGCATCCCTTACAATAATCACATCCTGTCACTTAAACTAGTTCAAACTTGGTGTATGTGACATGCAGGCTGAACAGCCCTACTTCACCCATTAAAAATAAAAAAGGAGCCCTGGCTGGTAGCACAGTGGATAAGGTGCCAGCCTGCGAACCCAAAGGTCGCTGGTTTGATTCCCCAGTCAGGGCACATAATCTGGTTGCAAGCTAGGTCTCCAGCCAGATCCGTGGCTGGAGGTAGGTGAAAGGCAACCATACATTGAAAAAAAAAAATTAATTAATAAAATAAAATAAAATAAAAAAGGTTGTCTTGTCTAAAATATAAGTATGGGAATTTGTTCTGGTAGATTTCTATCCTAAGCATTTTGTATCTTTTCCATTGTGTGTTAGAGAATATGGTATCTGAACCTGTTTCTCAGAGTGCGATGCTATTTCTTTCATAATGGCTGCAGTATTCAGTTTGCGTGGATTTAATTCCTTGCTAGCAAGCAAAGAGCCATTAGAAGGCCCTTGGAAGATGAACTCCCATTACATAAATGTGACATTGAGGGTGTCTTAAAGTATCGCTATTTAGCACTCTTTTTTAATGACTCTTGTTTCCTTTATTTATTGGTTACAACAGCTGCAGCTTTACAATTGTGTCCCTGGCTTCTTAGTCTCCACACATCTCAGTCAATTTCTGTTTACAGCACCATTTAATGGTTGATCTTATGTGGCATTTTTGGCAATAGCTTTTAATTTAAAATATTTTTACGATCTTAGAATTTGAAATTAGGAAGTTTGAATTGTAATATTTTATTATATAATGTTTTCCTTTATAATCCCCTAACTTAACAGTCTAATATTCTGGTTCAACCTGAATTTCACTTAACCATCCTATAAGTACAAACGCAGAAGTAATTAGATATTTTTAAAAGGAAATAATGTTGACAAAAGAGCATTTCAAAAACTTAAAAAGGATACATTATCTCACAAAGCCAGCAAAATATTCAAGTATGAAGGTATCTTATTAACAATTAAATAATAAGCTTGTTTTAGCACACATTTTATTGTTAAAACCTTGAAATAAAATGGTCTCTTTAGATTTCCATTCATTTTACAAATTTTAAATATTTTACAAAGTTTATTTGATATTTATATTATAATCTCTTAAATTTAATATTTAATAATATCCATGCTATTTCTTCAGTGACCTGAATTATTTGTACATTCTTTTCTAAGTGAAGAGATTTGTTAAGCCAAGACTCAGCACAAAACTGAAGAGAGCCCTGGCTGGTAGCACAGTGGATAAGGCCTCCCCTACAAACCCAAAGGTCGCTGGTTTGATTCCCAGTCAGGTCACATAACCAGGTTGCAAGCCAGGTCTCTAGCCAGGTCCATAGCTGGAGGTAGGTGAAAAGCAACCATATGTTGCTGTCTCTCTCCCTCCCTGCCTCTCTCCCTTCCTTTCTCTCTAAAAATAATAAATAAAATATTTTTAAAAACTGGGAAGATATCACAAGGAAGGGGGAATTGAAATCAACAATGGGATTGAAGTTTGATATGTAATAGTGCCCTATTTTAAATGTTACTCTTTAACAAGCAAGCCTTTGCCCAATGGGAAAAAACTATGTTCAGCAGAAGCCTTCTTACTTTATCAATAGAATTGAGGCTACACCTCATGAAGTCCTTCATGTTTCCAGATCTATCTCCATAAACAGAAACAATGATATCCCTGCCTGTCTCCCTTCTATCTAAGAATGTATATATCACATTTATTATGAAATACCTGCCTCCCATCCTTGCCTTTGATTTAATTTCTTCCTATCTTTTCAAATATCATACCTTCCAAGTTAAGTGAGCACCACAGTATTGTCTTTTCCTATTAATATCATGGTTTTCAACTTCTCTCTCTTAGGATTTTTCTTGTCATTTATTCTCCTCACTTGGTGCTTTTCTTGACTAATCTTCTTCGTATTCATGGTCTTATTTATCATCTCTTATTTATCATATATCATACACTGTATCCCCTGGCTTTTCCCACAAACTCAGAATCCATATACTACCTACTTCATGCTATATTTTTTATCTAGTTATCCTATATCATATATCATATAGTTCAGACTATATCATAGTCTGAACATGCCCAAAACCTATATTTCTTTTATATTTTTTCTTGCCAAAGCATATTCCCTATGTGATTTCCCAATCTAATTTGATATCACTGCTACAATTCAATGTCACAAATGAAATCTGAAATTCAGTTTCAACTGTTTGCTTTATTCTCAATATCCAATCAATCATGTAAGTTGTCTTATGTAAACTCAAATAGGTCTTAATCATTCTACTCCGTTTGTTCTAGTATATCTCTTTTCCATTTCATATTGTAGTAGCCTCTTAATTATTTTCTCTACCTCATATTATGCCAATTAAATCTATCAGAATGATATCAGGTGACATTTTCTTAATTAAAACCTTTAATGGATCCCCATTGTCTACTTGTAAAATCTAAAGTTTTTAGTATAATACATAAGTCCCTTTGTTACCCAGCTTTTTTCTTGCTAAAGTCACATTTTAATATTCTCTGCATCATGTATTATACTAAGCAATGCAGAATTACTTGAACTTTTCTGACATACTCAGTATTTTTCTGTCACCATCTCCAGTTCATTGCTTGTCACTCTGTAAGACAATCAGAGTGTATAACATCCAGGAAATCATTTTGTCCTCTAACCCTCAGCTCCAGTTTGGGTGAACTGTGTCTTGTTCGTGCCTTCAAAATACTTTGGAGGCCAGCATTGTTGTACTTACCACCTTTTATATATAATAGATATTATCTGTTACATGTGCCCATACTCTCCAAGTGAATATACTTTCTAATGAATAACAATCTTCTCATTCTCTCTATATTTATCTCTCTACCTGGCACAAAATATTTTGACTTGAAGTTCAGACTCCAATATGAAAGTTAAATTTCTTTCCTAAAGGATTAGAATGTAATGTGAGAAAATGAATGCTGCTATGACTCACAGCACCTTACAAATCAGATGAAAACATGAAGTCAAGGGGAAATAAGTGGGAAGCTGATATTTTCCATGTCTATGGGAGAGAAGCAAGCCTCTTTTCAATACAAAGAAAAATATTTATTATTTACTCTGAACTTCGAAAAACAACACAAGCAACAACTCATACGAACTTACTTCAAGGCAACAATGCTTCCGCTTTGGCTGGAATGGCATAAAAACATTGTGGTCACTGAAGTTTAGCTAGGTTCTATCAAAACTGGAGTTGGTCAGAAACTTCTGTCCTACCCAAACTTATAAAGGTTTTTTACCAATTTGACAACTGATAATCTTAGTACATAATATTTGCTAGATTGTATAAATGATTTTTGTTTAACTGAGTAAGAATTGTTACATGGTCTAATTCTAGAGCATGAACATGGTCATCTTGAATATAGCCCTTTTTTATTTCAAAAATCAATGGATCTATATACCTAACAAAGCATTAACAAAGCTTATTTTTTCCTCAGTGGAAACTATGTCTGGCCCCTGAACCTACTCCTTTTTCTTGGGTTTTTCAGGTCTAGAGTATACAATTTGATACAATGATATAAGGATATTAACATTAATCTTTTTCTCTTTCTTCCTTACCTTTGGCTACTTGTTAAAAATTATTTAAAATTCTTTCTGTAAAGAATTCTGACACTGGAAAGTTTTAGAATTTTAGAGGGCAGGAGAGAGAAAGGGGAAGAGAGAGGGAGAGAGAGAGAGAGAGATTGAGAGAGAGAGAGAGAGAGAATACCTAAATACCTAAATAGTGGTTGCACATCACTAGTCTCATGGACTGAATCCAGGCTCAGGCAGCTACGTTGCAGTTTATTATACTTTGCTTTGCTAATTTGTTTGCTTGTTTATCTTAGGCTTCACATTTTTAATGTATCTATACTGGATATACAATTTTCAGTTTGCAGTTCTCAGAACTTGCTGTTGTCTTACATAATATTATTTTAGTCATGAAAATTACCTTCTGAAATCATTTGTATTTAGGATTTCTAGTGCTATCTCATTCATTGTTTCTCGTTAAAGAAACTGACGTCACAAAATTCACTAAAGTTGCCTTATTTTACACATCCGGTCAATAGCAAATTCACCTTGATATTATTGTTCTTCCAGAACTTGTTGGTCCCACGCAGCTTTTAACATGAGTTGCTGTCTTTGGGCTTTTGGTCTCATGTCTCATGTAGTCTTATGAGATAGGAAACAGTTGAGCCTGGTAAAGGGAGTGAATGATATAAAAACAAAAGAAAGCTAAGAAAGACGTATACATTTTTTAAAACAATTTGTACATGCCTGGGTACATGGGTGCAGATGGAGTACATTTCCATTCAAAAGTAAGAATGGTGTGTAATTTCTCGAAAACATTTTTAAGATTGTGTCAATAAACAACATCAATTTACAGATGCTAATCAAGAACTATACTCAATGAAGGTGATAAGCTGTGGGTCAAGAAATGAAATTTGGATCATATAAGAAAATCTGCAAACACTGACAATTTATCACCTACGGTATATAATAAAAAAACAATGATAGGAGAAAAGAGAGTGAAAACACAAAGAAACAAAGGGAGACAATCAATTTAACTGCTGCGTAACTGCCATATTTGAAGGTGAGAAATCCACAGCTTTTCCTGGGCTTCAAAAAATACAGCCTTTGCCCAAGTCTCAGCCTCAGCAATATCTTCAGCTGATTTTTTTTTTTTTTATTATGGATTTGTTTGAAAACTTGCTACAGTGGCACTTTGCTATATTTTGCCCTGCCTTTAATAAAAGAAATACATTCAGCTCTATCTAGACACTATTTCATGCAGATTTGTGATGCATTGTTTCTTGCCTCTGGAGGATTCCATGACATTAAAACACTGCCCTGTTCAGAAAATGCTTGGCAAGAGCAGTTGAAACCAAATAGAGACTCTGAAACTCACTTTAGTCACCACAGTTGATGTGGAGTCCTATTTTGAGCATGCCCTTGAAATACCTTCTACAGTGAGTAAGTGCCATGTGTAGAAACACCGGGGATGATGTACACCAATGTCATTGCAGTTATCGCTAAAGGACGCAATGCTGGTGTGAATAATAATGGCATATTTAGCAAGCACAGGTTGCCAAGTTTTAATTGTGCTTATGGTCTACCTGCAAGGCACAGGTAAAAAGGTTGGTGTGATTCCATGGCTAACAACAAGGAAAGAGTTGAATTCCTTAACCACATTTTTCTTTCTATAGCCTTTTATTTTGATCCAAATCACCTGGGAGACAGCTTTGTGCATGAGAGCCAAAAGTTCTAGAATGATTATAAGATTTTTCAATAAAACCAATTCTTGGCAGTTCAACCTTGCTAATTTATTATTTAAAAAATACAGTTCTAGGACAGTGCCTGACTATTCTGGCCAAGATTATGTGTAATAAACATCGAAGGTTCCAAGACTCTAATAGAATCCTAGATCTGCCTCCTACTTTCTTTGTATTGTGTTTAGGTGTTTCTCTGTGTGTATGTGTCAGGAAGGTAGGGGGTTTATTTCTATTCTATTTCAATGTTATTTCAATTCTCTGCTAGTTTTATTTTCTGTTGAGATGTGATATTTTTACCTACATCTGATGTTTAAGATAATGCATAAGAAATACAGTATTTGATTTATAGAAAGTATTCAAGAAAAAAGTGACTAATATTAATTGTAATCATAAAGCATTTTGCCTCAATGCAGTGAGGCAGAGCTCTTTGATCCTTATTTTAGGCTGATCATCAGTTATCTGTGATGTGATTTTTATTTACCAGATCTTAGCCAAAAAGACCAATAAGCAATGTAATTATTTTTAAATGGAGAATTTAATCCCCTTACTCCTATAGTTAAAGTTAGAAGGTCTGGGGTAAGGCCAAAAAATCTGAATTTAATGTTTACTGGTTTTTCCTTTTTTCCTGTTTTTTTAACTTAAATTTTTTTTATTTTTCTTCTTTTTTTCCTTTGTTTAAATTATTTTATTGATTATGCTAGTACAATTGTTCCAGTTTTTCCCCTTTGTCCTCCATCCGGCACTCCCTCAGGCAATCAACACAAAGTTGTTCTTGTCCAAGGGTATGCGTACCAGTTCCCTGGGTACTCCTTTTCATGTACTGTACTTTATATCCTCAAGGCTATTCTTAACTACCTATTTGTAGTTGTTAATCTCATCCCCTCTTCACCCATTCCCCAACACTCCCCTCCTATCTGACAACCATCAAAACACTGTGTGTATCCAAGATTCTGTCTGTTCTTGTTTGCCTTGTTTGTTTTTTAGATTCAATTTTTGATAGATTTGTGTTTATTGCATTTTTTTTACCTTTCATAGTTTTTATCGTTTTCTTAAATAAGTTCCTTTAACATTTCATGTAATAATGGTTTGGTGATGATGAACTCCTTTAGTTTTTTCTTGTCTGGGAAGCTCTTTATCTGCCCTTTGATTCTAAATGATAGCCTTGCTGGATAGAGCAATATGGGTTGTAGGAGCCTGCTTTATAGGACTTTGAATATTTCTTGTCAATCCCTTCTAGCCTGCAAAGTTTCTTTTGAGAAATCAGCTGACAGTCTTAAGGAAATTCCCTTGTAGGTAACTAACATTTTTCTTTTGCTGCTTTTTAAAAAGACTTTATTCATTAGTTTTAGAGAGAAAGACAGGGAGGGAGAAAGAAAGGGAGAGAAACATCAATGCATGGTCGCCTTTCACCTGCCTCCAGCTATGCAACTGGCTAGAGACCTGGCTTGCAACCTGGGTATGTGCCCTGACTGGGAAGTGAACCAGTGACCTTCGGGTTCACAAGCCAGCACCTATCCACTGAGACACCAGCCCCAGCTTCTTGCTGCTTTTAAGATTCTCTCTTATCTTTAACCTTTGGCATTTTAATTATGATGTGTCTTGGAGTGGGCCTCTTTGCATCCATCTTGTTTGGGACTCTCTTGGTGGATTTGCATGTCTCTTTCCTTCACCAAATTAAAGAAGTTTTCTCTCATCATTTTCTCAAATAGTTTTCCTATTTTCTGCCCTTTCCCTTCTCCTTCTGGCACCCCTATGATATGAATGTTAGAACAGTTAAAGTTGTCCCAGAGGCTGCTTACACTATCCTCATGGGGCAGGGGAGAGAGGGAGATTCTTTTTTGTTCTTGTTTTTCTGATGGGTTATTTTTTATTTCCTGTTTCCGTATCATTGATTTGATTCTTGGTTTCATCCATTCTACTGTTGCTTCCTATAAATTGTTCTTTATTTCAATTAATGTATAATTTGTTTCTGACTGGATTTTTTTTATGTTGTTGAGATCCTAACTAAGTTTCTTGAGCACCCTTATAACCAGTGCTTTGAATTCTACATCAGACAGATTACTTATCTCCATTTTGTTTATCTCTTTTTCTAGAGTTTTGATCTGTTATTTCATTTGGGTCATGTTTCTTTATCACCTCATTTTGGCAGCCTCCCTGTGTTTCTTTTCATTAGGTAGAGCTGCTAAGGCTCTCTGTCTTGCTAGAATGGCCAATGTAGTAGGTGTCTGTAGGGTTCAGTGGCACAGCCTTTCCTATCACCTAAGCTGGGTACTCTAGGTGTGTTCTTCATGTAGGCTGAGTACACCCTCCTCTTGTAGTTGAGCTTTGATTGTTGTTTGCAGATCAATGGGCCATTGATTACCCAGGCCAGTCAGCTTCAAAGACTGGCTATGACCTCTGACTACCAACCTCTGCCTTCTATGGAGGATCAGCAGTGCAGGGTCAGGGCAGTGGTGCTCCAATGTGACCTGTAGCTGTCAACAGGGTGCACAGGCCTTGTGATTTTTCAGGAAGTGGAGGCCAATGTCATTCCCCATTTGTCTTTTGCCAGGGGCTACCCTGCCTGAGCTATAAAGCAATCTGAGATGGATGCTACTTATGCTGGGCTTATAGATCCTCAGGCAAAGCTGAGCTGTGAGTCTAAACTGGCTGCTATTAGTGCTGCTAGTGCTGGGGCCACTTAGCAAGTGGCATGGGGTACAGGTGCTCACTGATACTGGTTGTTGCTTGTTAGAGAGGATTTAGGAAGTTGTAAAGTATAAGCCAAGACCAGCCATTCATATGGAAAAGCCACTGTTAACAGCTTGAGTTAGCCTGTAAATGTGTGGGATGAGCCACATGAGAGCTCCAGGGTGGGATAGACAGTGTTATCCAGGATGATGGAATCTCAGATATGGCACCTGCCTGCCAGCTCTATGGTTCTGTGAAGTGAGGGTTTAGAAAAGAGATAATAGCTTCACTGTCCCCCAGTTTTGATGACAGACCATTCAGTTCCTCCCTGTATGCCACTGGTGCCTTTCACGCTGCTATCTCTGTGCTGGAGCTCAGAAAGACAGAGCCTGAGTAAGTCTGTGTGTAGGTTCTGTAAAGGAATTGCTTGGAACTCTAGAAGTTTCTTCCACCAACTTAATCCATGATGGTTTTTGCAATGGGAAATTATGGAGATTTACCTTCCTGGCACTGGAACCCTGGGGTAAGGGCCTGGGACTCCTTGCTCCCAAGATATCCCTCCTAAATGTTTTATCCACCACACATAGATGTTGAACCAGTCTGTTCCACATCTCTACTCCTCCAACCAGTCTAAATGGGTATGGTTTCTTTAATTCAATTTTCTGATGGTTTTGAAAGTTGGTTGTACTACAGTTTAGTTGTAATTTTAATGTAGTTGTACAAGGAGGTGAGCTATTTCTACCCATGCTACCATCTACTTCTTATTTCTATAAGGATTATTCAAACACATTTTGAAATACTAATATGACATACAAGGATTTACAGAAAAATTGACAAAGAAAATAAATATATAAGATTAATCTCTCTTTAAAAATATTCAGTATCTAGTTCAAGGTTTCTATTGATGGAGACATTAATTTATGTTCAAGTAACAACCACATCTAGCCAGTTAAGTAGGAAGGAGGGAAACTTGAAACTTGGCATGCAGGAAGATCTGGGTCAAAGTGTTGTGTTTCTTTTAATATATTCTGCAACCAATCCTCCATTTGGTGTAAAAATTTCTCTTATCAAATACCAGTCACTAGTTTAACAATTATGCCTATCTTATTATTCTACTATTTTTTTCTTAACTTTTATATATGTTTTTAGATACCATGTTTATTCTTTGAGTTACCATGTTGCACAGATCAAAGTGTACAAGTAGAAACAGGTACTATGATTTAGAAGTCGGTACCTACCTTGTGTGTGACTTTTGGCAAGTTACCAGATAGAGCCTTCTTTCTAGGGAGTTGTCACATTCCTGAATTAACACCTCTTTGAGAATCCTGTGAACTAATTGATACTAGACAGCTCAGTAACCACTGCTTATGCACTGGTAATCAAATGCACTTGAGGGAAGCATAAATTAAAGGGAAAATAAAAAATATGCATTTGTTAACAGAAAATTTATATTTCAGGATTGGGCCTGGTCTCCAAATTCTTCATCAAAGTAACTCCAGGTTATCATGGACCATCCACATAATGGAACATATAGATATTCAAAATTGTGCTACAATCTGTGAAGATACTCTAATAACAAGGAAAAGCAAACTGAATATAACATGTTCTCACTGTTTCACTAAATAATTATTTTAAAAATTACTAGTCATTCTTGGTGGCAACATGATAATTTCATATTCTTAATATTCTCTTTATTTCTTTTTTTTAAAGATTTTTTTTGTTTGTTTATTATTTTTAGAGAGAGGGGAAGGGAGAGAGGCAGAGAGGGAGAGAGACATCAATGTATGGTTGCCTTTCACCTGCCTCCAGCTACGGACCTGGCTAGAGACCTGGCTTGCAACCTGATTATGTGCCCTGGCTGGGAAATCAAACCAGCAACCTTTGGGTTCACAGGCCGGTGCCTTATCCATTGTGCCACCAGCCAGGGTGATCTCTTGTATTTCTTAAGCATTCAGTAATAATAATGTATGACTTTTGTGATCCAACTTTTTTTAAATTAATTTTTGTTTTCTTTCATTGGACACTTCAACTCATTCAGGATTTTACTTGCTTCACTGTCAGGCTTATGTTTGAAATACCAACACATTGGATAAACTTCAGAAATCCCCTGAGATGTTTCCTTGTTCTCCACAATTCACATAGATTAAAGCTTTGTAGTATTCATTTCATTTTTCATGGTGATTTAGAAAAGAAACTACAAATTGTAAACTGAACAGTTCTTAACTGTTCTCTATAGTCATGTTGAGGGAGTAATGATGTGGGGCACCAATTCAGAGCTTAAAATTCAAGAGACACATTTCTGAAGGAGAGGATTCTGATAGAAATGAACCATAAAGGGCAAGAAATGAAAAACAAAACAAACACTGAATTTTCAAGGGTTATAACACTATTATTTAGAAAATAAGTCTGTAGAATAAACCAAAAAATATGGCAAATCCTCTGCCTGACCCTTAAAAATGAACCAATATGAAAAGAAACTAAAACAAAGAGGAAATTATTCTACCCTGAGTAACTTTAAATTACTCAGGGTTTGGGTTCTTGAAATTCTTTACATTATTGTGAAAGGACATTCACATGGCTGATGCTAAAAGGTAAAAAAAGAAAAAGAGGATGAGAGAATATGTGAACACATTCATATTGAAAATCAATTGGGCTGAACTGGGTATTACCTCCACATTCTTTTTAAATGCTCAGTCCAGCGTATAGTATATCTGGATGAAAAGCTTTTCACTACTTGCTACAGAGTTGTTTCTGTGTGGATAACCTAATAGGGTCATGCAGGAGAAAAATGTAAGGTTTTCTCCTTATTATTAAGTGTATCCTATTTCTTTGCTTAAAGTTGGTCAGAAATAAACTACATTGTTATTTAAGTGGAGTGGTGGAATAAGTGTATCTATATGATATGATGGAGCTTTTGTGAAAGAAAAAATTATAAATAATATACAGAACCAAAACCAGTTGTTTATAAATTAAAAATGGAAATAATATTTTACTTCATATTTATAAACATATATTTTTATATATTGAGTATTTATTCATAATTTTATGGTGTCATTTTTATTTACATTTTCACCTGGTTAGGGAAATAACAGACACAAACATTTGTGTAATATTCTTCAGAAATGATACTTTTTGCCCTGCCTGATGTGGCTCAGTGGATTGAGCACCAGCCTGAGAACCCCATTATTGCTGGTTTGATTCCCAGTCAGGGCACATACCCAGGTTTTAAGCCAAGTCCCAAGCTGGAGGTATGTGAAAGGCAACCATACATTGATATTTCTCTCCCTTTCTTCCTCCCTCCCTTTCTCTTGCTCTAAAAATAATGAATAAAATCTTTAAAAAATAAAATAAAATAAAGGCTCTAAATCTCTTACAATCTTGATTCTCTTTTTTTAAAAAAAAAAAAGAACTGATACTTTTTCATTTGTATATTGTAGATTGTTAAATTATGCCCATACCCTATTGGAACCTTTGTTTTTACTACTGTTTTGCACACTTTTGGTGATGCTAGATGGTGAGCAGACTAGAGCTTGGTATAACTCGACATTACCAGAGTCCCCTAAACATCAATGTGGCAAATAGGGCAACTAATTGTGACAAATCTCCCATTTGAAGCTTAGTGTGAGGCTCCATATAACTAAAAACATTTTCTTCTTCCTAATTAAAAGATACATTTAGATTATTCATATGTATAAAGAATTACATTGAAATATATATATAATTATCAGGAATAAAATACATTAGTATATATTGATTTACTTAACAATCATTTTTGAGCATCTACAGTGGGTCAACCACAGTGTGACTTTGCTCTCATACAGAGAGAAGATGTAACAGATGCCATAGATAAAAAAAGAAACTACAGATCCTGGATAGTCAATGTTCTAAGAAGGTAGAAGCACATTTTCAAAGGCAAGTATGTGAAGAAAAGCCTGAAAGATCAGAAAACAGTGACTAGTCCAGTACAGACTAACAGGAGTAGATGTAAAGTGATGCTATGTAATGAAGAATGGAGAATAGCAGGGGATCAGGCCATCAAAAACAGTCATGGAGATAATTAAAAATTATAAAGGAATCAATCTTTTTTAAAGATTTTATTCATTATTTTCATAGAGAAGGGCAGGGAGGAAGGAAAAAAAGAAGAGAAGCATAAATGTATTGTTGCCTTTCACCTGCCTCCAGCTACAGACCTGGCTGGGGACCTGGATGGAGACCTGGCTGGAAACCTGGTTTGCAACCTAGTTATGCGCCCTGGCTGGGGAATCAAACCAAGCTAACCTTTGGGTTAGCAGGCCGGTGCCAGTCCACTGAGCCACACCAGCCAGGGTAAGACAATCTTAAAAGTATAACTGTTCATGGTGATAGACATCAACAGGGCCTGCCTTATTTTGGTCATCATTTCTTAATATATACAAATACTGGATTATTATGTTGTATACCTAAAACTAATATGACGTTATATATCAATTATATCTCAATAAAATAAATAACTAATAAGTTAGTGTATTCTGCTTAACTAGCTCTAAAAGAAAGTGAGCCTGATTTTGAGATTAACCCATTAAGACAGGCTAACTTGCCAGATTTTCCAGCTGCCACCCCTCAAATCCTGAGTCCTGGTAAAATGACTCAATTAAGGAGAGGAGAAATGCCACTCTGAGTGTTACACATGATTAGTTTATCAGAATGCTAATTCTCTTTACGGGCATCTATGGAGTTATAAGGGAGATGTGTTAGCTTTTTGATATCAATCTCAGAGTTCAAAGATATTCACATTCTCTTTTCCTTAAAAATCTCATCAAGATATAACATCAGGGGTTATTTAAACCCATTTAAAAACTATTATGAGGTTTCTCAAACCTTCTCACAATAAATTAAGCTACATGGGTTTACTAACTAAATTGCAAAGTTATTCTCTATTTAAGTTATTCTAAATTAACAGTCAGCTATCAAAATCATCTCCAAAATTATTCTCCAATTAAGTTCATTATTTTATAGCTATTAATTCATTATAAATCCTTACTATGAAAATACTAAAGGATAACCTCAAGTAACTATCCATTATGTATGGTTAGTATTAAACTGCAACTGGTTAGCAGGACTTGAATAACTCTATACCTATCTCTGGGAATGGCCAAAATAAAAATGGGATATGCTAGGTGTATTATGTGTGCTATCTAAAGTTCAAAATTTCCTTGGAAGTATTCTATACAAATTTGTTTAAAATGTTTAGGGTATATAGCTTGATATCTTGTACCTGGTTTCATTAGTTACTCAACCTATTTTTAGCTATGTCACTAGCTAGGATTAAATAAAAGAAAAACACCTAATTTAGTAAACCAGTGTCTGAGATCTTCATAAAATAAAATACAATATCTCTCACATATCTTGGATGGTTCGTAATCCAAAGATAAAACATGTACATACTTCCTGAGATGTCACTGGGCAGTACCCCTAGAAGTCTTGGACCCTTTAATAACTTTCAAAAAGTCTTGGACCCTTTAAAAACCTATGCTTTGTTGTCCTGCTATACCATATGCCTTATATTCAATAAAGCCTGATGTGAGCATGCATATTTAGTCATGTGAGACCTTTCAACTATCCAAATTTGAGTTACCACTGCATTCACTCACACTCTTCAGGCCCAATCAAGTCATCAAACTTTCTCATACTCTTTCAATCAAATAATTTTTACACAGCAAACAACCTCAAAATTTTTTTAGGTGTATTTTGAATTTTTCTTTGACATCTTTTTTTTATTTATAAACGTAAGAGGATGTTTTTCCCCAAAATATCACAAGATAGTTACTCTGAGAAACCCTTATGGGTTTCCTATTGAACAGGAACCTTCCAGACTCCTATTATATCTGTTTTAGACCTGAGGAGGGTAATCAACCATCCTGACTTGTCCAGGATTGAAGAGGTTCCTGGGACACAGGCCTTTCATATTGGAACAGAGAAAGTTGTGGGCAGACTGGTATTAATTGGTCATGCTAGAACTGAGAACTTACATAGCTATACGTTAAATGGTGATTTTTAATTTTCCTATAAGTTCCCCCCAAATGATTTATTGCAATAAAAGGTCATTTTTTTTCTAGAAAAGAAAGTTGCTTATAATGATCACTGCTTGATTTGAATGTGGTCAGGCTGTTAAAGTTTGCTTCTAAAAATGAGAGAAAGTTCCAGAGTTAGAAGGAGCATTAGAGCAGAAATCAGAAGTCCACAAAGGACATAGGTTGAATTCTTGAATCTACTGTAAATTTCACTGTTTTAATGTGGAAAAGCCATTCTCCTTTCTCAGTTTATTTTGTTTATTCAACAGGTATTTATTTATTTATTTATTTATTAAAGATTTTTATTTCATTATTTTTAGAAAGAGGGGAAGGTAGAGAGGCAGAGAGGGAGAGAATCAATGTATGGTTGTGTTTCACCTGCCTCCAGCCACAGACCTGACTGGAGACCTGGTTTGCAACCTGGTTATGTGCCCTAGCTGGGGAATCAAACCTACGACCTTTGGGTTCGCAGGCCGGGGCCTTAACCACTGTGCCACCAGCCAGGGCTCAACAGGTATTTATTAATTTCCCACTTCATTCTACCATGGTGCCAGCTGCTGCTGTGAGGAGGGGAAGAATAGTAAGTAAGGTAGTCACAGTCCTTTCCCTCCTGGGTTGAAATTCCAGAGGATAAAGATCTCTAAATTACCACTCAGCTTTCCAGTTCTATGGCTGCACTTAACTAATCCATTATTTAGAATCCTGGTCTCACCCTTTGTTAATTAGCCTTTTTTTTTTTTTAATAGCCTCAAACTCATAAATATAGAGCCATGATGTCAAGTAAAAGACTTGTTATTCTGAAATAACTTGTTAAAAGAAAAATATTGAATGGGTGGGTGGGGAGGGAGACAGAGGGGAGCAAAAAGAGGATGGATGTAATACAACAACAATAAAATTAAAAAAAAAAAAAAGAAAAATATTTTCCAGCTTTTCCATTTTTAAAATATTTTATCTGTGAGCATAAAAATATTTTAATTTTTTTGACATCTGAGTTGAGATGATCATTTTTAGGTGATCATTTTAGAAGGAGTACTGGTTGAAAATGTTTAATTACTGTTGAAATATTATATATTTATTATATAAAACATTTTGATATATTTATATATATATATATATAATATATATTTAATAAAAATAAGGAAGTTGATATACCGATATAATTTTTCTGGAAGTTGGGAGTTCAAGTGTATTTATTCTCTAATATAAACTGAAACATTTGAACCAAATTCTCTTGTCTTCTAAATTAGAAATTATTCTTTACTTTGTAAACCAAAAATTCACAAAGCCACAGCAAACATACACTCACTGTTAACCCTCTTTAGTTAGTGCATTCTAGGGAAACAATTTTGAGTTTGTGAGCTAACCTTTAAGGCACTGCAATCCACAGGAAACCTGACAACTAGCTGAATTCAATAAAAACTGATAAAAGTTCTGTCTGGATTTCCTAGGGTGGGCTTGAATTTGATATGACAACAATGTAGTTTAATACAAAGCAGAGCAATGATACGCCTGTGTTCAAGTGTTCTGAATTATTGTATCTAGAACTGCACCTTTTCAGCTATTTTTGTACTGTGTCTCTAAATAACATCTATTATGTAGCAAGAATAGAAATGTGTTATGGCTTTGCCTATTCAAGAAACAAATCTTGTCTTCACTCCGGTAATAAGCTGCAGAATGGGGAAACAAATATGCTGATTGAACTGTTTTTTTCACACAATTGTGAATTTGTGTATCTTTCCCTATCAGCATAACCTTTCCCTTTTGTACTATGTTTTTCTGTGCCTTAGATTATAATTTGCATGTTCCTTCCTTAACTGAACATGCACGTGACCAAATACTAGCTCTGAATATGCTAACTAAAGGGAGCTACTGAAGCGAAACATCATTCCAAAGTGTCAAACTTGTGTCTCAGGACAATTAAATAACCAAGTAGAATCTATACGGTTTTGTAGTCATCTTTTTTATATATGACATAATCTTAAAAACACATTAACATCGTTTCTGCAAGCATACAGGGGTTTAATGTCCTCTTGCAATGATATGACAAACTAACGCTCAGATTGTCTAAACTCAAGACCGAAAGTTTTGTGAAAGAATTCACATTTTATAAAGTCTAAGAGCCTAGGAGCAAAATCATAAAATGTACCTTCCATTTTACTCATTTAAATAAAACTTAAGCTATGGCTTATGAATTTGTTGGCATAAATTTCAGAGATGTATGCAATTTTTCATTGGACCTGGTTTAATTGTTTCAAATACTTTACAGCATGTCAATGTTCTATATTTTGGCACCAACCCAGCTATAACAGAAAAATAAAGGGGGAAAAGTGTGCAAAGATACATCAACACTAACATGAATATGGAGTCAGAATATTAAAATTCATGAAGTCCTGTCAACTGAACTGATGCAAACTCTATTTGCCTGAAATACATGATGACATTGCAAGCCAGCAAAGATGAAAACAGCTCGCAAAAGCTCTTTCCGATGCTATTTCATTCCTCTGAATATCAAGTAAGCTGCCCTTCTCCAGGTAGAAGCCACACGCAGATTTACCATTCTGTGAAGTGACGCCAGAAATGGTTTTCTAAACACAAGCGTTTTCCATCTTTTCTGTTCGTGCTCTTGCTTCTTTCCCAGCGTGCTCGCTGCATATGGAATCCTCTGAACCATAAGCTCAGTTGTTCCGACAAGCAAAGTCCCCTCTCTTCATTTGACTTGAATTAAAACCAGGGAAGGCCCATGGGTACATTTGTATTCAAACGCGGTAAATTACTCCTTTAAAATATTGGAAAAGGGACTACTCCAAAGAGCTCTGCCTGATTGCCATAATGAGAGAGGCAGCCCCAGTGCAACCTGGGAATGAGTTGGAAGATACACTAACCCGCTAGAAGAATCCTGACAAGTTTTTAGGTGAAGATCTAATAAAACATGGCTACAGCTGTTAATACTTGAAACTGGAGAGTTTCCGAAGTTTTACAAATTAAATAGGGTAAGTCAATTTCTTCTAATTTGTAAATTAAGCAGGACAAGTACACGCTTTGAAATCTTGAGCTCTGTCACATTTTCTCAGAGTCATCAATCATCATGAATCTCTTTAGGAAAGCTCTGGCAAAATGTGGTCTATTCTTAAATACAGTTTGAAAAGGGTTTTGAAAAATTCCTTGCGATCAAAGACCATGTCTTCTGTGGATTCTGTGAAAGGTTTAGTTCTTCACTGGCACAATTCAAGTTTAATTATAATCTCAAGAATAATTATGTGCAGATTCAAAAGGGACCTTGGGAGGTCAAAAGTCCAAAGACATACCTTCCGGCTATCTGACTGCTAAGCCTTCTTTGAGCCTGGAAATTTATCCTATTTAAGAGCCCTCTAACAAAGAAAATACCATGGTTTTCAACCTACTCCTTCATATAAAAACCATCTTGCTTAGAAATTTTCTTCCTCTAACATCTACTTTTCCGGTTAAAATGTGCATTCTCTAGAATAGAGTGGTGTCCAATAGAACTTTCTGCAAAGATGGCATGTTCTATATCTGGGTGTTACTACCTACATGTGGCTATTGAACACTTGAAACGTGGCTAATGCAACTGAGAAACTGAATTTAGAATTTTGTTAAGTTTAATTATTTTTAAGTTGAATTTAAATAGCCACATGTTGGTGGCTGGTTAATGCACAATGTAATTCTAGAGGTACTAGTCACCATATTGTTCGGTTGAAAATTCTGTCTTCTTTTTATGTTTGTACAACAGATATTTACAGAGGGTGCCTGGTTATACTCTGTGCCAGGCACAGTTCCAGCTGGAAGGAATGCAATGGTAAATCAAAGAGAAACGAACCCTTTCACAGAGAACTTATGTACTAGTGAAGGGAAGACAAGAAAACTAGAAACAGCAATAACTATAATAAAGGAAATGAGTAAGGCAATGTGAGGAACAGTAATCAGGCAGCTGTTAAAATTACTATTTTAGAAAGAGTGATCAGGTGAGTCTTTTCTGGGGGTGGGGGTAATATTTGAGCTGATCCTGAATGATGTGAAAAAGCCATTTCTGCTCAAGTCTTCTTCCCAGGAAGAAGGGAAGAACAAGAAAAAGGCCTGAGGCAGTACTTAGCTGAGCATTCTGGAGAAGCAGAAAAATCGGTATGATCTGAGCCCCATGAGTATCAGAAAGAGGGTATAAGATAAGATCAAAGAAGTAAACTGAAGTTAGATTAAGTAGGGCTTTGGAGACCATGGAAATAGTTTGCTTTTATTCTAAGTGAACAAAAATGGTTTTAAGACCCAGGGGAGTGTTCTGATTTACATCAAAAAAATAACTTCTAATGGAGGAAAATGGATGATCAGAATGTTAGAAGAAACAGACCAGGGCTAATGATGGCCGTGGTGATGGAGAACTATGGCAACAGGCTGGGCTAGACTCATCTGGAACATATTTTGCAGGTCAAAAATGATGGGTGAGGGTAAAATCAAGAGTTCCACCTTGAATATCTTAACTTAAGATGCCAAAAGGAGGCATGGCATATAAAATAAGATACCAGTCTGGAATCTGTGCTGAAAATATGTATCAGAAGTCCTCAACAGAGTTAGTACGTGAAGCTAAAAGGCAGGATAAGATCACTTACAGAAAAAGTGTAGATGAAGAGAAGAATTCAAAAATAATTACTGAAAGAAAAGAGGAAGAACATATGGAAGACTACTCTTAAATGTATTTATGTTACAGAGCCTACTTGGAATTACATGCATTGTGTGGCTCGGATCTAAAATCCATCAAATGAGCAGTTCTAGGCATTTCTGCCACATCAAGTTATCTACAGTTCATCAAACACATTACGTTGTTTCAGATGTCAAAGCCTTTACACATATCATCCCCTGCCTTAAAATTCAATCTTGTCACCTACACTCTTCCTTTACCAATCACCTGGAAATTCCAACTCATCCTTCAAGAATTAACTTAATGGATATTTCCCTGATCCTGTCCTCCTTTGTGCTGTCCTTGGGACCAAATTTTTCCAGCCATTATTTGTTTTCAAGTCAGCCTTTCCAAAATGATGTCAACTCCTGGAGAATGATATTTTGTCACGTTCATCTCTGTAACCTTAGCATCTAGCACAGGGTTCAGGGGCAACAGAATGATTGCTACTTCAACACATGGACTTTCTCTTCTAAGCCTTACAATGAAAGAATTCTTTTCTAGCCCAGTATAGGCAATACCACCTTAATTTCTCCTCTGATCCATCTTAAAGCCTAGTAGTAGGTTTACCAAAAGCATAATTAAGATTTCCAATATATTCTCCTTCAAAACATAAGAAATCCATTGCTTTCAACCAAAGAAGATTGCCTTCCTGTTTTGTATGTATAAGTAATAGTTAAGGTCCCAGACAAGCATTTAGATTTCCTTGTTCAAACACTCAGAACAAGGCTTTAAGGATAAAAATGCTTATTTGTTAAAAATTTTTATTTCCCAGACCCACCTCCCCAAATTCTTACTCTGTATGTCTGAAGTAAATTGTAGGTATCCGTAGTCTGACGCAGCATCCCCCAAAATATTCATACAAGTAGATCTGTAATGACATGTCAGAGAAAGTTTAAGAATTTCAAAAAGCCACCCCACTTCATATTTATCCCCAAAGAGATTCAATACCTAGTAGCAAAGACACAGAAGCAGCTGTATTAAATTCCAAATTATTCTAAAGGCAGATTATTTAGAGAACAACTTCAGAAAGTGTATAATTAAGCCCTGGCTAATGGCACAGTGGATAAGACCCCAGCCTGCAAACCCAAAGGTCACCGGGTCAGTTCCCATCCAGGACACATAACCAGCTTGCAAGCCAGGCCTCCAGCAAGGCCTGTAGCTGGACCACTGTATGAAAGGCAACCATGCATTGATGTTTCTCTCCCTCTCTGCCTCTCTCTAAAAATAATAAATAAAAAATAATCTTTAAAAAGTGTTTAATTACCAAAATTTTTATGCTTAATTATATTCTAGAAAGAGTTCATAAAAAATATATTCTTTGCCCCTAACATCACTGTCCCTGTATTTAATCATACATACATCTAAAACAGTGAATTATGGAGAAATAAGAATGTTGCAGAGGGGGAGAAAGCCAAAATCTGCCACTCTGCAGTTTGAGGATGGGGGTGGGGTGAGGCCAGGTGCCAAAGGTAGGAGGGGCCTTACCCAGAGGGTAGTGTCAGAAAGGCTTAGTGCTACACACAGTTATATCAGTGGTCAGAACTGTTTGCACATTGCATCAAAGGGGGATTTAAAACAGGGGGCAGCCATCAACCTTGGGTTCTCTTTCCCTGGAAAAACCTGTAGGGGGCTCCCCCAGAATGACACATGGTCTATCTCTGCTTCCCCCCTCCCCCCATGGACTTGCAGATAGGGACTAGTTCGCTCCCCCAATGGGCCCATAGGCAGACACTCAGCCTGACAGCTCACCTGGTTTGAGAAGCAGGGGAACAAAGAGGAAAAGGGAGACATGCAGCTTGCGCAGAGAGAGAGAATTACATGCGGTGTAAGAGTTGGGGAGTGTGCACAAGATACTCCCCTAGTTGGGTATAGCAGCTGCCAGGAACTTTGAATTTAAAACTGGAATGATAAGTTGTGAACTGTTGTGTTCCTGAAAGATGGTATCTTTTGGTTGTCTATTCTAAAGCTAGCCTAAATCAGGTAGGGCTGTATATTGTAGAAGTTTTTAAAGGGAGTGGGATTTAACGGCATAATTGCACCTTTAATATAAATTTGTATAACCTTCAAATAAACAAAATACCTTTCCTTTTCACCAAACTCTGTTATTAAAGAGTCATTCTTGGCAGCGGGCAAATCAAGCCCATTAAAACTGAGGACCTTCCCCCAAGGGTCCTGTTACAAGAAGGGGAGCTCTTTTTATTTTTCCTCCCATGCGTGTTACAGGCATCTCTCTGAAGCCTATAAAATGTATCACACTTGTCTTCATTTACATCTCAAGATGGTCCCCTTCTAACTATGTTCTAACATATTATTTACAGTATCCAGATACAGTATCCTCTAGATAATTGAGGAAGGGAGTTTCTGAAGCTCTATCTATCAAAGACCCAAAGGAACCTGGGAAAATTATCCAGCTATAGTAAGTGAAAATCATACAGGGATGCCAGGTGTGAACAGGTATAACAGGGGCAATATCTCAATCCACGAGTCAATAATGCTGATTCAGCTGCCTTGGCTTGAGCTGCAGGAATCACCTTCCTTGCCTCTCCACCTGTTCCCAAGCTATGTATTTGCGCAATAGACCTCCCCAACTCAGGACAGAAGTCTTTCTTTAAGGGGACACTTTTACACACCCCCTGTGAAAACAATGACAGCCAATGACATTTTAAAATGGGATTTTTTCATAAACACTTTCAAAAGTGAAATAGATACTAATAGATGTCAGTGGGTGACTGAGTTTTAGGTGAGCAGCAGTGACCCATGCAGATCTGCGGTTGTCATCAACATTGTCATTTTAATAAGTTCAGAGCCTACATCTTCATCAGCAATTGGACCTGCTAATTCACGTAGCTCTAAAGATGATTTCTATGCATTTTGGACATTGCAGGAGCTCCCCAGGTATGGTTCAATAACTTCAGCTGCATTAAAGAGTCCCTGATCAATAGCCCAGGGCTAAACAGGGCCCCAGGAGGGAATCTTTTAGCCTGAAATGTTTGATTCTTTTCCTTAGTATTGAACCCTAGCCACTGTGAAAGTATTTACCCTAATTAACTCCTCAAGTGTAGTTCCCTCAGGATAAATTCAAAGCATATTCTACCCAATCTGCTAAAAGAGGGAATCCTCTAATTTCCCCAAATTACTATTCCATTAGTCAGCTGGCTAACCCTTTTAAACTCTACGTTAAGATTCTTTCCAAAAAAAAATTCAAAATTAAGGTGTTAAATCTAATACTCTCTCTAAGAAGTGAATGGATGCTTTAAGCACAACTATTTCTCTACAAAACACTGTCTTGCTTTGGTCCATCTAGCTGTAAAAACAACTCAGAAACATAAGACTTTTCTCTGACGCTTCAGTAGCTCAGAACATGTTAACTAAAGAAATGGCTATGATAAAAAGGTATGATCTTGATTTTCTCATTAACTAAAGTTAAATTAATTAAGCATTAAATGTTTGTAAAATGTTGCTATTGGTTAGTAGAAAAATAGGTTGGGATATATTTTGGCTGGGCCATACAGGAGTGAAAGATTTTCATAGGAAGAGATATTAGGATTGAGGGGCATTCCTAGCAGAGTCAAGATACAAAATTAAGAAATAGGGGGTGAGGGTAGAAATGTTTTTGTTGAACTGGAAGGAAATAAAGCTGAAAAGGTGGCTTGAAAACACATTGCAAAAGACTTCGAGTTAAATAAATACTACGGATTTTATTCTACAGACAATGGGAAGCGTTAAAGATTAATGGGCATGAGAGTCCTGATTCCCACCTCCAGCCTCACACAATTCCGGAGATGCAAAATAGTTGCACATTTGAGACAGGAAAAGCTTAATTGATTACCAGTAGCATGGAAGAACTATAGTACATAGTATGAGTTCAGAGGCATCGAGTATGAATATTACTCTGAATTCTGATCATGTCAGATATTAGCTTTTTGTCTTTGGGAAAGTTATTCAATATCTGTGCATTTCATTTTCCTTATATATATAAAAAAATGAATAATAATGGGATATTATATAGAATAGCATTTTAGGATTAAGTAGCATCTTAAGCACTACCTGCTAGAGTTCTTAGAATACCACCTGATACATAGTAATCACTCATTAAATGTTAGTTATTACTATTTCTTTGTAAGTACTGCTCTCTATGCTTTATATATATTATCTAATGTTAACCACAAAATAAATCACACAATGCATTGACACAATATAATTTTAACTCTTTAATAAGTGAATTCACACAATAATCTTCATTTTATAGCAGAGCAATAAAGATGTAAAATAATGTTACAAGGTTGCACACCTATCAGGTTATAAAGCCAAGAGCCAATGGGAGTCTTCTAACTCTTACTCAAAATTTTCATCAGTTCCTGAAAGATGGTATCTTTTGCTTGTCTATTTTAAGTAATTAGTGCAGTTGCTTTGAGCAACTGCACTAATTAAATTGAATTGGCATAACAAGAGAGGAGTGCATTTCACCATTCTTTTCATCAAGGTGAAGAACTACTTGGCACTGGTTGGATCTGTAATGACATCATTTTAGATGTTTTATTAGTTATATCAACCCAAAATTCTGAAGAATAAGTCTATTTGATGTGAGCATTCTCCAAAGGCTACATTTCAAAAAGTCTACATCTGATCATCCATCAACTTTATACCTCCCTTTACCTTTCTACTCCAGTTCCTTCTTTCTAATCAATAGAGTGGCATGATGAAGGATGCACTTCAAACAGATTGTTCTGGCATCATCAAGTTGGATTGAAATAGGAAAAGTCTAGGAAAAGGAGCCCAGTTCAGAACCTAATAGTACTGAGAAAAACTTGTGTTTTTCAACATCAATTGTGGGTTCTTATTGGGACTATTTTTTTTAATAGCCTGTGCAGCCTCTCCTGAGACACAGGTGCTGTGAGTCCCATGCTGGCCCAAACACAGTACTTCCGCCCCTGTCCACAATGGCTGGAACCCAAATGGGGAGCCAAGTTCTAATCAAGTAAAATACTTCCCCTACAGCTTGGAGGAAAGATGAAAAAGGATCTTCCTAAAGGTTGAAAAATTCTGACAATATGAGCTTGGAACTTGGGGCTGACAGCTTTGTCATTCACAATTTGGAGGACCTGGTCCATAATAGGGTACTCAAAGAGAAAGTAAAGAGATGGAAGAAGAGTCCTAACAGAGTTCAAATCTCCAAGGGTTTATGGCTGACCTCACTCCTCCTTTCTCAAGGCTGACTTTCTACCACTTCTTTAATTTGCAAATGTTCCCAGAATCACTCTAATACATGCCTAATTTCCCCCTTGTTCAATCTCTTTTCTTCATGATAAGGTTTCCCCACCAACAACCAAGGATCCTAACTCAAGGAGATACCCACTTGCCCATAGGTGGCCTGAAGGAAACTAGAATCAGTAAATAGCTGGCAATAAAATATAGATGTCAAAGGGTTAGTGACCAAAGGAGAAGGAAGAAGTGGAAACAATGAAAGCATGTTAGACCCCTGACAAGTATAGATGGAAGGAAATGGGCGGTGGCTTTAAGGAATAACAGATTTATAAGGGAATAAGCCCCTCTTGCTGTATATGGGTAATTCTTACTTTATAAATAAATGGATGTTTTATATAAAGTGGTTGTTACATTGTTATTCAAAGGGTACAGAGCTTCTCTTTAGGATCTCTTCATGGCTTTCCCAGTATATGGAAACCAGGTCAGCCAACAACACAAATATAAGTCAGTGAAAAAAGCTTTGGTTTTGTTGACATTTTTAATGATTTTATTTAGTGGCTCTTGAAAATGTCAGCCTTTTTCAGCCATGCTAAGGGAAGCCAACAAAAAGATTTTAGTTTATTTGGAAACTATTTAAAGGGGGGACACAAGGGTTCCTATGGCTAACTGGAGGCTATGGTAACCCATAAAAGGCAGAATTTATGGCATAGAATTTGTTCTGTGTCTCTATCCAGAAATTTTCCTCAAACTTGTTCTTGCTCAAACCTGGAAGCTAGGTTGGGGGTGGGAAGTGGGGGCTTGCAGGGTGGGGAGGAGGTGTTGCCGTAACATGGAAAACCAGTCCTCTGGTGACTGATTTAAGTAAAGGTTTCTACAGTTCAGTCCAGGGAAAGGGGAGGAAAGCTGTGGACAGTGTCCACGACAGCTTACAAGAAGAACAGGATAATATTTATGCAGATTCATACAATCCAATTTTATTTTCACAACACCTCTGTGAAAAGGCCAGAGGAATTGTCCTTGTCTCCTTTTCAGAGAGAATGTAAACTGTAATTGAAAAACAAAATTACAAAAAAATAAGAGAGACACAGTCACACATACTTTACAAAATAAAACATGTTCATTAAAAAGGGAGAGAGACAGAGACAAAGACAGAGACAGAGAGAGAGAGAGAAAGAGAGAGAGAGAGAGAGAAAGAGAGAGAGAAAAGAGTAGCCCCCTCAGCCACAAGTAGGAAGGCAGAGAACTGAGCCTAGATTGACTGGCACAAAGTCCGGAGCCCATGGCTCTCCTGCCTCTCCTGTTGTTAAGTCCTTTTGCTGCTGTTGTACTGCTATGAGGCCCATATTTTCAATGAAATGTTTTTTTTTTTTAATGTTATCTTTATTTTTTTATAAAATTTTACACAAACCCTGGGGGTGGCTCGCCCTCATTTTGGAGTCTTATCTGTATAACGCTGGGTGATCCTGTGTCTTCAAAGCATTGTCGATGGCGTATTCCAGCTTTGAGAAATAATAACTGTGAACCGAAGTAACATGATAATTTTTATGTACCTACTAAAAAATAGGTGTTTTTGTAAATGTGATCTCATTTAATCACAATATCCCTGATACATACACATTCACTTCTCAGAAAATGTCACTCATGAGTGGTGGTACAAGAATATGAGTCCATGTCTGGGTTAGTCCATCAAACTACAATGGAAACTGACATATTTGCAAAAATACTGGTCTGTAGGTCAGCGCTCAACATCCTCTCATGAGAGATACTTCTTTATTTGCAATGATTTCCCTAGATGGAGATGATGCTGGATTTTTATTCAAAACATTATAGGTTGTTTACAGGTAAATGTGAACCTTAGAGAAGCCACTATTGTGTTAGCCAGATCTATGAAAACTATCAAAGCTTCCTCTCCCCGGAAGCCAGTTTTCCAAACCACCTTTGTGGAAAATGAGGTAAATTGTACCACACACTCTGCTTAGGAAAGCAGGCATTTCCACCTCAAAGGATCCAATCCCAGCTTTATGCTTTAAAATATCATCAACTATGATTGTAGTACTCTGGTAAACAGGAAATAATTGTGCGCTGTGCTACATGGTTTGAAGAAGGCCGTTGCTTAAAAAATCCAAAGTGCTTTCTTCCCCCCATGAAGAATGTTTGCCTTTCTTCCAGGACTCATTTCTCATAAAATCAAGGGAAGGGACATCTTGAAAACAGGCTCCTTCACAGACAAGTGCACCTTCGCCTCAGTCACAGAGCTGAAATGACCACTGTTCTCTTTAATGGGATTTTCAGGCAATAGGAAGTTTATCGGAAAGCCCAAACTAATAAACACCTGTTTCTTGTGTGTGACCTAGAAAGAGCTTCCCTTAAGTAAGCAGAGAAAGTCCTGCTGCTGCCACATCACTGACGTTGCTTTGGAGGGATGTCCTGATTGTCACTTTCCGTGTGGAAGTGTGAACCAGGCTCAATCGGAGGAGCAGCTTTCAACAATTGTTCTTTGGTATAATCAATAGAGAAGTTTGAAATTCTGAAGCAACACCTTCTGCTCCCTGTTAAAGTATGATTAGTGTGCATACAAAAAAAAAATTAAAATTAAAAAGAAGAAGAAGAAGAAGAAGAAATTTCTCAGGAAAGAATGACATAGTCCATATTACTTGAAGGCACAAACGCGTGACTTCTTTATCTTATCACTATTGTTTTAACTGTCAACCTATTGATTCTTCAGCCCTGGCAATACAAAAATGGGGGTGGAAAACACAGAGCAGACAATTCTTCAAAGGAAAGTAGCTTCTAGCACAAAGTTCTTTGAATAAAGGTATCTATAAGTGATGCTTTTACAAGAATTATGTCATAATTTTCAAAACAAAAAATAATGGTGCCTGGAGTGCCGCCAATGTTAACTGCACAAATTCGCACAACCTGACCTGCTGATCAGAGCTTATTTCCCAAAACTGGGGCACCTCCTGAGAAGCAAAAAATAATCTCCTTGATCAGAAATCAATACTGAATTCACAAATATTTAGTTATGTAAATTTGTTCTAGAATTATTCTAAATAACATAAAATTTCAGTAAGGATAGATAAGTATTTTACAATAACAAACAGCTTCCCCTAAAATTGTACAAAAGCATTATTCTTTAGAACTACTGATGTATCACAAGATATATCACTCTTACCTATATATCCCTCTAATTGCCATGATATCTTAGGTTTATAAAATGTTTAATAAATTAGAAAAGATGTAATAATAACCATAGGGCCATGTCTATCAACATTAACCAATTTAGTTATTTCCATCAATTTGACTAGATTAACCTAATAACAGAAGTTAAACTGATAAAAAATTTATCAGTCAAAATCAAATGACAAGTAACCAATGTATGAGGCTGTCATGTTTTAAAATAAAATATTTTACTTTAACATTTAGATAAAAATGCACAAATGATCATGTATAGCTTAATGGATCACCACAAAACAATATACCTATCTAAGTATATCCCAAGAAAATAAATGAAATATTAAAATATCACAGGATAACCCTGGCTGGTAGCACAGTGGATAAGGTGCCGGCCTGTGAACCCAAAAGTCGCTGGTTCAATTCCCCAGCCAGGGCACACAACCAGGTTGCAGGCCAGGTCTTCAGCTAGGTCTGTGGCTGGAGGCAGGTGAAAGGCAACCTTACAATGATGTTTCTCTCCCTCTCTCCCTTCCTCTCTCTCTAAAAATAATAAAAAATAAAATTTTTTAAATAAATAAATTAAATATTTAAAATTAAATTAAATTAAATATCACAGGAGACCCTTAACTGTCAATACCATTTTGAATAGCATAGATTAATATTGTCTGATTTTGAACTTTATATAGATGGTATCATACAGAAGTATCTGGTTTTGTTGGCTAGATGTTATAATTTTTAGATTATCTTTGCATGATATTTTGGTGTAGAGGGAATGAATTTATTTTCTTTCTGTGTACTATTACATTGTATGACTATAGTACAACATTTGTATCCATTTTATTATTGGTACATGTCAAAATACTTGCAGTGTTTGACTACTAACATTAACTTCACTGTGAATATTTTTCTCTCCTTTAGTCTATTAACACAGTACTAGACTTTGATTTTTAAATGTTAAATTAATCTTGTATTACTAAAACAGACACAACTCTGCTATAGTTTCCCCTTTCTATAGTTCTTATGTTCTGTTTGGAATTTGTATATGTTCAGGAAAGTTATTATAATTTAACTTTCATCTTATAAATGTGCATACATAATGGGGTATACATAATGTTCCCACATAAAGTAAGTTGGGAAGTAATCCTTCCATTTATATTTACAATTCTGATAGGGTCTACAATTATGCCACCTTTTAAAATTAGTTATTGCAGTTATTTATGTTTCTTTCATTTTTTTCATGATCAATATCATTAGGGTTTATCAAACTTACTTATTTTTCTGAAGAACCAACTTTCTCTTAATCTCTTCTATTATATTTTTTAGTCTGCTACTATAATAAAGCTTTTGTATAATTCTTTTAGTTCTGTCAGTTTGATTTGGATTTTCATACTGTTTTATTAAGTGCATAAACAGTTAGAATGATAATATCATCCACTGTGAATTAAACATTTTATCATTGTGTCATGTGCTTCTTTATTTCTAGCATTTTTTAATTTAAAATTCATTTTATTAAGGCAACTTTCTCCTGCATCCTTTGCTTTGAAACATCCTGAATCCCACTATAAAGGCTATTATTTGTAAGCAGATTATAAGAAAAACTTATTTACCATTTACGTTAATTCTAGCACTCTGCCTTTTAATTGGAGTATACGAGTATGGTTCATTTACATTTAATCAAAATGTCAACACATTTACTTTAAATTCACCATATTGTTCTCACAAACTTGTTTCTAAAGCATATGAATCCAGACTTAATTGGCAACATAAAATATCTCTATTCAGGCTCCAAGTATTTCACTTTAATTTTTGGCTTTGGATTAGATCTTGATCCATTTATTCTAAGGGTAAAGTAAATAAACGTGGGATGTCTGGCACCCATGCTGAACTTGGTAACTTTAAATTCAAGGGAGCCCAAGCCCATTTAGAAAAGGAACTGTTTGAGATGTTTTAAAAGTGAATATACATGGTGTCTATATTGGCAAAATATTTCTCCATCCATCATTTCCTCATCCCTTCAGTATACCATTCCTTTAACTATACCTAAGAAGAAAGCATTCTCTGAAGAACTAGAACATTCTAGAAGTCCATGTTAGCTCTGGGTAAGGCAATGTTTATTCTACAGAGAAATCAACAAACTTAGTTTTGATATTTTAAAAATATTTTGACCTCCTTCACCCATTTCTACCCCACCAACTCTACCCCCTGCTTCAGGCACCAATGTATTTCTTGTATTTATGAGTTGGTTTTGTTTACTTGTCTGTTGTTTTTAAAATTCACATGTAAGAAAAATGTATTATATTATTGTTTGATTTATATTTTTACTTCATTCTATTTTTTCCCTTTTTTCTTGCTTCTCAATCAACATTACTTATTTTTTTTTATTTTCCTTTCTATTACAACATGAGTTTAAATTGTTACAATTATTCAAGTGTTTCCTCATGAAATTTAACATGAATTTTTGATTTATAAACCTCTAATTAATTTTAATAGTCTTCAAGAGCAAACATTTATTTTATCACCCAAATCAGAATACTTTAAGAGTGAAACAAGACAATTCCAATCTTTGTCCTTAGATAAGAGACATAGGCCAACCAGGACTTATATTTGCCCTGTATATGTACTAATTTCCAGACAATATATATACCAGAATAATATTAACTTTCTCTGTCATTGTGACTGATGTGTTACATTTGTTGTGTATTTTAATTAATATATTGAAACCCAAAATGAATTTTTTGTATAGTATAGTGAATAATTATTTAAATATACCAACATATTTATGATTTATATTGATCTTTATTTCTTCCTATATCTCAAAACTTCTATCTGTGATTATTTATTTATTTATTTATTTTTGCCTAGAGAGTATTGTTGAGTTTTTTACTAAGTGCATTTATGGAGATAATTTTTCTTAATATATATTTTTGAAAAATATTTGCCTCTATTTTCTAAATGATAATTTTTACTGAATATAGAATTATAGGTTAGAAGTAATTTTTATTCAGAACTTTCTACATATTCTATTTTCCTCTTATTTCCATGGTTTATCATGAGAAGTTAGTTGTCAATGTTTTGATTATGTAAAATTCTCAATTACTATCTCTTCAGGTATTTCTTTTGTTCTATAGTCTCTCTCCTCTTCTTTTGGGATTCCAAATGCATATATATTATTACTTTTCACCATTTCCTGCATGTCACTTATGTTTTGTCCTTTATTGTCCATACTTTTGTGTTTCTCTACTTTAGATTTTTTCCTGAGCTATATTTTTTCAGTTTGGTTTCTAGCTCTGTATAATATTCTCTTCAACCTGTGTCTTGAGGTCTTAATTTCAGTTACTGTAATTTTTATTTCAGTAACTTCATAATTTTTATTTACTTGCTAAAATTCTTTATCTTGTCTTTGAATTGTTTAAATACACTTATCATAGTGATTTCAAACTGTGTCACAATATAATAAGCCCTATGAAGCAAAAGATAGGATGTTATGAGAAATAATAATGGAGGGGGCTAATTTACATAAGAGACCAAGGGAGAACAGTTTTTAAAAATGACATTGAAATTGATACCTGAAGAATGAGAAGTCAACCAGGCTGGGTAGAATATTTTTGATCTGCATTATAAAAATACCATATATCACATTGCCTACTGTCTAGAGTAAAAGAGTGTAGGTAAACTCATTCTTCTACATGAAGTTTCAAATTACTGGCAGAAACTATTATATTCTAACTTTCAATCTATTTTTATCTAAATAACCATACCCTGGTTTACCTCCTTCTCCAACATGATGTCTTAGACATGTTTTTAAAAAATTTTTAACTTGGTATTCTCTCAAATCTCTCTATACTTGCCAAAATACACTAAACTTCATTGATTTACCAGATCCTTACATAATAGCTTATATGTTTTCTAATAAGTACAGAAGACAGTGAAACTACTGTCTTTATTTTTGGGATAGAATTCTACAATTATATTTACTACATCCTTACACAACCTACAGCATGGTGATCAGATTACTAGTATTGTTCTCCAAATCCACATAAGCTTTCCAATACTAGAAATAAGATAAAACTATAGTCTAGTCACTTTTCATTTTAAGCTAGAATTTGTTGTACTCTCCTTCTTTAAACTGCTAACATATTTCAGACCCCAGTCATTTTCTATAAACATGAACAAGTGATTAATTATTATACCCAGTTTACAACTTCTCTCTTTTATGCTTGCTATAGCAGCATGTCGATGTTAACACAGGATTAAAAAGGGTTTCGTTAACTCAGTTGTTTCAATCAGGGTAGTACTTTCCTCCTTAGAATATTTGGCAACATTTGGGGACACTTTTAGTTATTACCCCTAGAATAGTTTTATTGACATGTAGTGGGTGGAGGCCAGGGGTACCACTAAACAATGCAAATGCAAACAGTGCCTCATGAGAAAGGATTATATGGTCCAAATTTTAAAAGTGCTGGAAACAGCCTAAGTGCCCATCAGTGGATGATTGGATCAAAAAACTTTGGTACATTTACACAATGGAATTCTATATAGCAGAAAGAAAGAAGGAACTTGTACCCTTTGCAACAACATGGATGGAACTGTAGAGTATTATGCTTAGTGAAATAAGCCAGTCAGTGAAGGACAAATATCATATGATCTCACCCA